>PVJX010003316.1:0-52613 GCA_004027295.1 Dolichotis patagonum | reverse complement strand
TTTAGGTTTCCCTCCATTAAGGGAAAAATGGAGCATTAACAACAATTCTTACTGCTTTTAAAAACTAATTCTTCCAAGTGTGGCTTTCCAGTCCTTTCTCCTTGGCACTTAATTATTGACATCAAGAAAATATAAACATTTAGAGGTCTTTTGCCTCTGAAAATCATGTTCTAGGTGTTGGAGTGTTTCCAAATGCTAGATGCAGAGTTCTAGAGATCAGCCTTTTCTACCAAGGTGATAGGGTTCCCGGGGAAGTGATGAGGTCTAGGAGAGCTAGAGACATAGGAGAACGATGTGGCCGACAGTGGAAGACCCTTGTCCCCTTGTCCCTCAGGTGACTCATGCTAACCTTTGGAGACAAGAAGCTAATGTGGTGCAAGAGAACTGGGGTAATTCCTGGCTTGGAGTTTGCAAGAAAGATGTGAGATGTTCTCCTTGGGAAACGCAGGCTGAAAAGAGTGTCCCCAGGCCTCTGAGGGGAAGTGTCGGATGAAAGCTGAGTGCCACTGCTTTTCACCTTGCAATGGGCCAAAGAACCGAGTGTCCCTCAAGTTCCCCAGCGATGCTCCTGCTGCTAGTCCTGCACGCAGCCTCCAGCATCTGTCCCGGCTTCTCTGCCTCCCCATCACGTTTTTCACGCAGACACTTCGTTTTCCCCACACTCATTACTATTCCTTTCTATAATTCTGCCTGGCCTAGACCTCCATCTTGGTTCCCAATCTGGTCAGTTCTGAAGTGAGAGATGCAAAGAAAACATAACTCTCTTCACTTTCCTCACAGCACGCACAGTGCATCTAGAAGCTTGGGGTTGCTAACGTGTGGCAGCAGCGTTCCTTCCTTTGGCACCATTCAGTCTCCGTCAAGGTCCTTCCACCCTTACAGATTCTCCATCGCCATAATTGTCTTCATTTTCCCAAAGAGTTTCAGCCTAAAGCGCGGTGCTGAAGAGGAAAAACTGCGCATCTACATGAGCGCCCATTCAGGGCGATGCTTCCCGACAGCTTCCGTGAAACCTTTTAAAAAACTACTTGACAGTGGACTTGGGAAACTCAGGAAAGGATTTTAAAATTATACCTTACAATTTGTAGCTAAATCACATTGTGAATAATAGCTCAGGATTGTGCTGTCCACAATATAGGTCACATTTGTAATCTTACACTTTTTAGCAGCTATATTTATTTTTAAAAGTAAGAGGTAATGGGTTAAATGACTTTAATAGTACATCTTACCTAACATGCTATAGCCCCAAATGTAATTCAACAAGCAATCAATGTAAAGATAACTAATGAGAAAGTTTTTACACCAAGTTTTTGAAATCCAGTGTGCGTTTTGTACTTAATGCATACCCACTTGGATAGGCCACAACTCAGGCACTGGACAGCCTCTCAGAGTAGGTAGCTCCTAAATTAGACGACCCGCGTGCGGAACATTGCTCTCTACTTCGTTGGCTCCTGGTTTAAAGTCATTATAAAGCAAACTAGTCTTTTAGTTTTACTTACCCCAAATGCCATATTTTGCAGTGGGAGAACTGAGTCAGGGACTTGCCAAGGTGTGCCCTGCACTGTGGGCAGTCCACACCTCCCTCTGTGGAGCTCTTTCTAGATCAGGTCACATCCCAGGGTGCAGTGACCCCTAACACCTAGAAATCTCAGAACAGGCCATTCTTTGACAATGCAGCGTTTCACAGGCCACCTCTGATTTGGATAAGATCAGTAATAAATTCTTCCCCTCATAAATTAACTCACTCATTCCTCATTCATCCAACCAACCATTCATTCATTCGACAACTAAAATTTACCAGAAGCTAGGAATACAAATACACCCTGCAGAAACTCAATCCATGGGTGGCAGAGAGGCATCACAGCATTCGTGACAGCATTGCAGGACAATGTGTCCCAGGTTTCCAACAGTCTCAGACCACCGAGGAGTACAGAAGAGCATCTGACAGAGAGGCAGACACACTGACAACCAGGCTGAGAACCAGTCCCGGATGCTTTCAAACAGGAATGATTATGGGGCTTGTTTTTAGGGTGGTAAGGTGACAAGCAAGACCCACAGTTTGAATACCAAAGACAGGTGCCATGTTTAGGGGAAGATATACCAGAATCAAAGTATTAAAATGAAATAAATCATAAACCACAAAGGATACAACATTGATAGGCAACAGATGGAGCTGGGAAAGAACAGAGAACTCCGCCTGAGGTTTACATTAACTAGGGTAAGACTGGCCGTTATAACAATAGTAGCAACGTTCCAAATATGAAACGGCTCAAAGCTGTTTCCTCTCATTCACATAAAAACCCAGAATGAATAGTGCAGGTGGTTCTTTTCCATGTGGCGGTTCTGAGTCCCCAGCCACTGCCATCTCTCAGCCTGATTTTTAACGGGTCATTTCCATGGTCACCATGCTCTTCTGTATCAAGGTTTTCAGGGGGATTAGCAAGCCTGTCAGTGATGCTTGTGGTTTTTGCTCACCATCATTTGACACAACTAACTGCAATGGAGACTGGGAAATAAGGGCTGGCCGAGGAAGACAAGGCATGTCTACGAGACCAAACGTGTGCAAGAGACCAAGTGTGTCGGGAAGACCAGGTGTGAGCAGGGGACCAGGTGTGAGCAGGGGACCAGGTGTGAGCAGGGAACCAGGTGTGAGCAGGGAACCAGGTGTGAGCAGGGGACCAGGTGTGAGCAGGGGACCAGGTGTGTGGCGAGCAGGCATGCCCAGGAGGAGGAGGAAGTGTCTACCTAGGCTCTTTCACATAGTCAAAGAATTGAATGTGTCTCATTCACGGGACATGTGAAGAATAAAAGGAAGAATGTTCTTGGCAGATAAAATCATACGTCAAACAGCTGAAATATAAACAAGGTGACTGAAGCATGGGATGCAGGAAATGTAAGGGAGAGGTGGAGAAATCTGGAGAGGATGAGAGGATGAGAAGGGGCTTGTGGCTTTCAGATGTTTTGTTGCTGTGTGAAAGGTACCTAACATCAAATTTACTTTTTTTGTTGTTGTTTGGTACTAAGGGTTAAACTCAGGCTTTCACACTGAGCTACATCACTGGCACTTTCTTTAGTTTTTGAGACAGGGCCCGACTCAGTCACCTCTGACTTACAATCCTGCCTCAGCCTCCCAGGTAGCTTCGTTTTAAGCAGGCAGCTCGGTTTCACCGAGTACATTCATGTCCCTGGATCATCAGGACCTGTGTCCATCCCCACATACTCCTCACCGGAAGCTGAAACTGACACTCCTTACCCCAAGCTGTGCCTCCCTCCTCCCCGGGAGCTGCTTTCCTGCCTCTGCCCTAGGAGCCTCGGGAGGGAACCGCAGGATACTGGTCCTCTCCTGACTTGCTCATGTTACTTAGCGTGAGTTCTCCAAGTCTGTCTGTGCTATAACCCAAGGCAGAATCCCTCCCCCAGAAGGCAGAGTCACGGTCTCCTCCACAGCATGGTGTTCATTCGTTCAGCTCCCAGTGCTTCCACCTTTCAGCTGCTGTGTCCACACCTATTTGAGGCCTGTGTCCGGCGCTTTGGGCTACACAGCAGAAGGGATTTGCTACATCACCAGCTGATTCTCTTCTGAGAACCCACCACAGCGTTTTCGTTCGTGGCAGTTGCGGACAGGGTCCAAGTGTCCCAAAGCCCCATGGGTGGAACATGACAGGAGCGTGGGGCGCTGGACTCTCCAGTGGATTCGGTCCGGCCACTGACAGAGCTGGGGGTGGGGGGCTGGCTGGGGAGGGTCACGGGGCGTGCCAGGAGGGTGTCTCCCCAGCTCCTCCCTCCTTTCAGCAGCTTCCTCTCTGTGTTCCTGCATAAGTCCAATCCCAAGGCCTCGGCCCAGGCAGGAAAGTGATCCAGGCCCGTTTGCCTTTCAGGGAAGTGATTCCTCTTTTCGGAAATTGTGTCATTTTCTCCAGAAACACCTGTTCCTGGTCCAGCCGTGGAGTGGCCAGATGCTGACGACATCATCAGCCCCGAGTTCTTGTTCACAGTGCACATCCCTGCAGGGATGTTCAGGGCAGAGGCCTGAGCCAGCTGCCTCCTTCCTTGCCGTGTGTTGCGTCCACGTTTCCCCTGAGCTGGAGGCGCATTGGCCGGGGCTGGGAATGGAGGCAGCTCTGAGCAGGTGAAGGGTGATTTGATCTTCAAGGCTGTTCAGTTCTGTGATTCTTCCTCAGCCCAATAGTGTAAACCAATGAGTGCCAGTGGTGATATTTGTGGCTGTGAGTATGGCACCTGTCCCTTGGGAAGCTAGTGACATTGCTAATTCACTTCACACCAGCCTGACAGGAGCAGCTGGACTGGAGTAGGTGATCAGTGACAGGGAAGCAATAGGATGTCCCCTCTCTTGGGACTCAGCTCCTCTGACCCCTGATGTTTTTATGCTGCAGCCCGGTATGTTAAAGTCAAAACTCAGCATGCAGCTTGACCCGGCCTTTTACAGTTGTGCCTGCTCTCTACCTTTCGTTTTCCTCCACACGTTCTTATTTATCCGTGGGGTTGTATTCTCCATCTTGAGGGTATCAGACTCCTCTGGAGGCCCTGTCAGGACAGAGTGCTGAGGTGAGCCCTCCAACTTTCTGACTAAGGTAGGGTCTCAAGAGTTCAAATTCCCAGTAAGTGAGCTAGTGCAGGGTCTTCAGAAGGCAGTGGCTGGCTGTTGTTTATCATGTCCTTGAGGTAGGCTGCTCAGCTTCTTTCCTCTGGAAACATTTTTTTGTACTATTGTGTGTGTGCATGTGTGTGTATTCATGTGTTTGTGTTCATATGTGTGTGGCATAAGCACAGACTGCTCCCTTCAGCAGAAGTAGTGGATTAAAAGTACGTTTTTGTTTGTTGCATGCGATCAAAAGGAAAAACACGATATTGTTGGTGTGGCTCCAGAGTGCATGGGAATTAATTAAGACCTGCTGAAACCTTTCACTTCAGTTCATCAGAAAATGTTAATTGAATATCTACTGCTGGCCAGCTCTGTTGAAAGTGGCAAACCAAATGGAGGAAGCCTTTGGTCCAGCAAGCCTTTGTTCTGGTGGTGGAGATGAGAAACATACAAATTGAAACATGGACATGCTGTGTGTCCAGCGGCAATGGACACTGTGGGAGGAAATGCTGTACGCGTGTGTCATGCGTGAGCACAGTGGCCAGGAAGACATCCACCAAGGTGACACAGAAGACAGGGCAGCATGGGGTGGGGACCCAGAGGATGAGGGCTGCAGGCAGAAGGGAAGGCAAGGATGACAGCCTTGTGGTGACAGCACGCTTGGCATCCTAAGGGTGATGGGGCTGGTGAGGGTCATGGTAATGAGGAGAGGGCAGGGGGTGAGTCCAGGCAGGAAGCCAGAGCTCCCATGCCATTAGAAAGATGCCACAAGCACCATGGGAATTTGAACAGAGGAGAGTGCAGTTGGGTTTCCACACCGCAAGGAGCACCCGGGGTGCCGGGCAGAGGCCTCCTCTCTGTGGGACAACACGGCGGGAGCAGGGAGATAGCTAGGACGCAGTTAGTGTGCGATTCTGTGGAAAGCTGTTAATGTCCCAGCAATGGCCTACGATGAAGAGGAGTGATCCCTCTGACCATCTCACAGAGGACCCTGGCTTGTCCCTTTCAGCTCCCCTCCTCCCCTCTCCTCTCCTCTCCTCTCCTCTCCTCTCCTCTCATGTGCCCTTGAACCACTGCCACCTGCTGCAGTCCAGACCCAGCTATGCACTCTGTCGGTAGCTGGCGTACATGGCACAGATGTGTGCCTGAAAATGACCACCCCATGGCCTGGGCATCACATGCAGACTCAGGAGAGGAAGCACTGCTGCAGTGGCAAAGCAACGATGTCCCTTGCTGCTTGCTCTGCCTGAACTGCTGTGCTGGCCAGGTGCTAGGGTTGCACTTGGCTGACACTGTCTGTGGGTCCAGGTCCACCTGCAGGCACGTGAGGCAGTCCTGTGACCTCTGCACCACAGGTGCCTATCTGGGCTGTGCCGACGTGCAGCAGAGCCTGTTACCTGAGCCCCTGTGAGGCCAGTGCAGAGAGAAGGCGGGGTGGGCCATCTCAGGGACAGCTCTACCCATAAGACTGCCCCTCACTGGACCCCGAGGCAGAGCATCCCTTCTCATTGTGGGAGACGCTGGTCTTTCTCAGTCAGCATGAAGCAGACTGGTGTGGGCGCCGCCGTGCATGGATTTCTGACCCTCCTGGGGCCAGGCGAGTGAAGCCTTCTGTGGGGCCCTGGATCCCTCATCCTGGTGTTCACTTATTCCACGGATGCATAGGCTCCACAGCACAACCGGCACTGGTTTAGATGTGGACGTTGTAGAAGGGAGCAAAGCAGACTAGAATCCTTGCCTTTGTGGGGCTTCTCTCTTAGTGTGCAGTGAGGGGACATGAGGAGGGACCAAGTTAGTAAAACGAACAGCATATGTACCTGTGAAAGGTGCCATGAGGAAAGGTCAAGGCCTGCAGACCAGTAAGGGATGCAGCGGAAGGGCACCGGTGGTGATCTCAGAAGCCAAACGCCAGGAGGGGTTGAGGGAGGAGCTCCAGGTCTGGGCTGGGTGGTGTCCCAGGCAGGGAGCAGGGCCAGCACAGACCACACTATGGAGGGGGACAGACTGATTGTGGAGGAGCAGCCAGGAGCCCCATGTGGCCAGGGCTGGGAGTCGGGTCAGAAGTGGAGACCACCCTCCACTTGAGTTGGGGACCATGGCTGGCCTTTGAGGCAGTAGCTGCAGGTTAGACTCTAGCGGGAAAACCCCCTATGGCCACTGTATTTAGGATGGAAAAGGGAATGCTAGGTGAGGTCAGGTGGGTGTTGTGACCAGTATCCAGCGGGAGGAGAACACATTTCCTGAAGAGAAAGCGCGGAGGGGGACCCAGGGACCTGGAAGCCTTCCTCATCGCCCTCTGTGCCTCACTGTCCTGAATCGCTCTGTGTCATGATGGACACCGAGAGCCCCATGGAGCGGCCACCGTCTCGCCCCACTACACCAGGTCCTGCAGCACGGGCCAGCTGCGTATCTTGGCCCGGCCTCTTGCAGAAGCCCCTGGGAGACCTTAGTGCTCTTGCCTCTCTCTAGTGCTTATCAGCTCTCAGTTCCATGTGACCTTGACGGGACCCTGCAGACCAGGATTACAGCCTTGGCGGACGGAGATGTTGAAGCTGCTGAACGGGGCCTGTTCGGAGAAGGAGAACTGAGGGCAGATGGACCCTGGGCCGTGGTCCTTCGCCAGGCTGCAGCACATTTGCTGAGGTCCAGGGAGACTGCGCCGGCCAGCCCTCCCCCACGTGCCCTCGGGAGCCACAGATGGCCCTGTGATCTGCTCAGCGGCAGGGTTTCTAAACCATCCCAGGTGCCTGCTTCCAGGATGGCCTCCAATGTGAGGAATTTGTCATTTTGTCTCTAACTCCATTAACATCTCTGTAGTGGTACAAACTCCAGGCAGAAATGACCTTTTTTTTAAATGCCAAGAAAATCACTGGGTTGAGATGCTTGGAGTTTGTAGCAGGAACAAAGCCAGAGAGGTTCCCACACCTGGAGCCCACCCTAATCCACTGCGGTGTGACAGAATAGCCAGTGGCAATGAGATAATTTGCCCTGTCTTCATGGTCTATTTCCTTAGAAAAGATGATTTTAAAAATGCTTGGAAGATAACCTTTTTTCAGATTTTGGCTTTCTTTATTTTTTTTCTCTTAAGTTTAGCAATGCCATGCCACAGTAGCTCCCGAAGTGACAAATGCATTTACCCTTTGACCCAGAAAGCCCATTTTGGAATTTATTTTAGATTCATTTCCCTGTATATGAAGTGACATCTGCAGCACTGTTTGTAATGACAAAGAGGAAATCATTAAAAGGGCGATGCCACATCTACACGGTTGGATTCTGTGCCGCCATAGAATGAATTAGGGGTGTTCCCTTTTTACTTACACAATAAGGTTGTTAGGATGTGTTGTTTCAGGGGAGAAAACCAAGAAGTGGAAGGGTGCTGACCTTTGCATAAAAAATGGAGGAAAACAGACATATATTTGTATCTGCTTGCATATGCATGAACACTACTAAGCAGGAGAGAAACCAATTAAAATGATTCCTTGGGGGTGCAGATTAATGGAGTAGGTGAAGACATGGATATAAGATACCTCAGTGCATTTCTTTATTACAGTTCTGATATTAGAGACATATAAATGATTTTACTCACTTTTTTTTTTCAAAAAAGAAAGATACATTTGGCCATGTCTGGACCCTAGTAGTTCATAGCTTTCCTCCTGACAGGGATGCAGGACACTGCAAAGAACCGTTTTAGTGACTGTGGAGTATTGAGATGCTTCCCTGTGTTAGGGAGAGGCCCCAGAGGAAGAGATGAGGAAGCCCCAGGGCCCACCTCAAGACCCTTGAAACAGTAGAGACAGGAGTGTGAAGATCTGGCAGCAACACACTGTGCAGACACCATGAGAGGGAAGGATGAAGGCAGTAGGGCTCAGTGTAGAGGAAGCCAGCTGGGGCCAGGGGATGCTGGGCATTGAATAGGGTCCTCAGAGCAATCCGCAGGAGAGTGAGGCTCCAAGAGGGGAGCAAAGTGAAGAAGCTGGGGAGAGAAGGGTTCTGCAGAGGCTCAGCTGGGCAGAGAGAAGTGGCCCGGAGTGTGTGGAAACGTCGCCAGTCGGTAGGATGGAAGTGGTGAGCACAGTTGACATGGAGGGAGGTGCTGACCTGGGCTTGTGGACCATCAGAGATAGAAGAGAATGGCCAGGCCATGAAGACCCTTAGTAATTTGCAGTTTTTCGGGATGGATGTGCTCATCGTGCTACCAATATCTCTTATGCCTTTTCCAGTTTCCTCATTTTACTCACCCTATAGCTTTGTGGAATTAACATGTTGACTCCCAGCCTCATTTGCAAGTTAGTATGTCATTGTGACTAAGCCCTGGCCAATTTGTTAGAGTAATAATAGTTAATTTATATTTCTAGTACTAGTGTGTTGAGGAAACTGTGCTAATTTCCACAGTGTTACACTAAAGTTACACTCCCACCAACAGTTGAGAAGGGTCCCTTTCCCTGCAGCCTCCCCAACATTTGTTATTTGACTTTTGACAATAGCCATTCTTCCTGAGGTAAGATGGGATCTCAGTGTTGTTTTAACTTGCATTTATCTAGTGGCCAACAGTAATGAAATAGTTTAAAAAGAAAAATAAATAGAAAAAGCTTATAAGAATAATTATGTCAAGAAAATATTTTTGTATGGCTGTACAGTGTAGGTTTCAACTGAATACTATTAAAATGAGTCAAATTACTTTTTAACTAAGTTTATTAAGTAAAAATACAATAGGTAAGATTAATTCAGGATTGAAGAAAAATCTTGTGAAATGTGTGGTGTTTCGGGTGCGGGCCTGGCCGAGATCTGTGTTCTCGCTTGGATGGCTCCGCACTCACCCGGCGACTCCAGCTCACAGTGCTCCACGCCAGGCCGCGCAGGTCCTCACACCACGCAGCACGCATGCCCTCCCTGCTCCTGCCTGTGCTTGAACGTGCTGAGACTCACGGACCCTTGAACCCTTGCCAGCGTCTCTCGGTTGCCTGCAGTGTTCGGTACAGGGACAGCGAGGCCTATGGCAGGACCGACGGCAGCACCTTACTGAAGGTAGACTGTGGCATCCAGGTTTGTGCAAGTCACACTATGGTGTTCCTTCAGAGACAGTGTCACCTAACAACTCGCTTCCCAGGAGGGGTCCTCTGACTTCACACCTAACCTCCCTTTAACAGCATTGGGCTAGAAACTTTCCTGTTTGTTATTGGAGTCCCTGAAAACCACCTCCTTAAAGCTTGGCTCATGCGTTTAAATTGGGACAGTTGTACAAATGGCTAAAAATGTGGGCCAGGACACCAAGCTGCCATGATTTAAACCCTTCTCGGACACTTCCCACTTCCGTGACGTCAAGTAAATTACATGTTCTCAGTTAAGTGCCAGCTTCTCCATCTTTAAAACTTCTCCTATTTTCTGATCCCTGTCGAGAGCATCAACAGATCGGATGCATGAACAACAGTTAACACAGTGCAGGGTGCCCAGCGAGTATTGACTGCTAATCAGTTTTGCTCTGCATGTATCTCCCATACTGAGAATCTCCAAGCACATTTGACATAATCCCATCAACATACTAAAGTTCCCTGCCACCTGTCACATCGGTAAATCATATTTGTCCTCTCTATTTGCAGGTACAAAGAAGTGAAATTGTATTTCCCATGAAGCATGAACATAAGTAGAGCTAGAATAATGCATATGGAAGGGCTTTGTCAGTTGTTTAGAAATTCATAAAGGAAAGACCTTGGTATGATTTCTTTTACCTTGTTTCATCTAAATGCTAACAGGCAGGCATTGGAATGCTTGCCCTGACTTCTTGGGTTTTTGCTACTGTCTGTCCCTCCCCATCAGACTTTCTGGATGACAAGATTGTCACTGGAGGGAGGGAAGCGCTGTCCCCACTGGCTCCCAACCTCATCAAACACCTGGTACTTCCACTCCCCAAGAATAGAGGGCAAAATGGGCATTTGTTCTTCTGGGTAGAAAGGAGTTGAGGGTGAGTTGCTCACCACTGAGTACCTGCCCCCTCTGCACGGGTATGTCTCACAGCTGACATGCGCGGTGGGAGGGTCCTCTTCTACATGACACCTGTTGGACTTTGTGTCTATCACCACTGCAGGTGGGAAAACTCCAACCTTGAGCTATAGCATGAGGCCACTGGCACCAGGCTGCCAGCTCACAGCCTCTGGGGAGGCACTCACACCATGTCCCAACCCTGCACCATCATTGTCGGGTCTGGATCCCCCCCCGCCCCACTGAGTGGCTCCGTCCAGCCCCTTTCTAAGCCTGTCACTGTCAGGAACACCAAGTCTCCAGCTTGTCCTGCAAAGTCAGTCCTAGTCCGTTTGTACAGTACCACGGACGCTGCAGAGCCTGGCGTCCTCCTCCGAGGCCTTTCAGGCACCAGGCACATGGTGTGCACACTCTCCTTCCATCCCATGTCCTGTGATATGGGTATCATTGGCCCAAGCTTCACAGGAGAGCAGCTGAGTTCAGAGACATAAAGACACCTGCCCAGGGTCACAGAAGGGATGGGATGGGAACTGTGGTCTTCCCCGTGTCGTGACTTCTCCCCTCTTCTGGGCTAAGCACAGCCCACGCTGCCTCCCAGCAGCCTGCTGACCATCAGGGGTTGCCCACAGGGAGCAGCAGCAGCACAGCAAAGGTGGTGGGGACACAGACTCCGTGAGTGACAAGGCACCTAGCCCAGCTGGTCCACGAGGCCATGGATTCGGCATCAATGTGACCCTGTTGGGTTTAACAAGCTGTTTGCTGTAGACAGTAACACAGGAACTCAGCATTGAGGTATACGAGTCTGAGTGAAGAGATTTGATGACTGAGTGACGAGCGCTGGAGGTCAGTTGAAAACAGCAGCATCTCAGTCTGTACCTGAAATAGTAGTCTGAGCTGTTGAAACCGCGTGAGCCAACAAGCCCAGGGATGGCACCACCTAACCTGGGTGTGGGGAAGGGCGCGAGTGCAGCGATCCCTCTTACTTCCACCCAGGGTCGATGCTCTGGGGCTGGCCTGTTTGGTCTGTGGTCTGGCTGTGCCGATGGCCCCTCTAAAGCCCCCATTCTGGAGGTGGCTGTCAGCTCTGCTGGAAGGGGTTCCTGGTTTTGGAAAGGGATGTGGGACAAGATGGAGTGATCAGGGCTCCATCTGACCCCCTTATATCTGAGTGCTCCATTTCCTAGTCTATCTCTGCAATCAGTTGACTCGGTCACCTAGATTGCCCAATCTGCAGAAAACGAAGCCCTCTGTGGCAATGTGGCAAGCTCAGAGATCAGGGAGAGCCGAGGGTGGGGGCTTTGGGCAGGGATTATGCTCCAAACACGTGTCTCCTGCAGGTGTCCGGTGGAAGCTGTTGTCCACAATGGTGGAGGAGAGTTTCAGAACCTGGCAGGTTGGAAAGCTACTGAGGAGGTAACATGTTTTAGGCCTGATCACGAGCAGCTGATGAGGGGCCTTGGGATGCTTGTTGGGAACATCAGGGGAGCACGGGGTGGATACTGGACACTCATGCCTGGCACGTGATGGGAGGAGGCCATAGCTACAGATGTGGGGTCATCAAACATAGTGTTAAAACCCTGAAGGTGGCCACGGAGAAGGCCTAGGAAGAAGGACCAGAGGACAGGTGAGGAAGTGCTTGGAGGGCAGGTGAGGACAGACCGCCTGCCAGCCCTGACTGCTGCTGATATGCAGTCCACCTGCTGGGCTGTGCCTTGGCCTCCCTGGCTCAGTTAACCTGTGGCGGTGTCTTAGGCGACCACTGAGTATGGAAAGAATGTAAATGTGTACAGAATGTGTGCAGCTGATTCCTTTTCAGCATCTCATTTGGAAGTAAATTCGACATTTCTAGAGGCTCCTAGGAACTTCCCCAACTCATGAGCGACATTTGAGTGTGGTGTGATCCTGCCTGAATCCCTTTGCAGCTTGAGAACCCCAAGATTTGAGAGCATAGAGGCTTTAGGGTGAGGGGTGAATATATAAAAATGTTATCTGAATGCACTTGTCATGTCCTCAGCTCCATTTATGAAGGGGCTAGCAATTTGCAGAGGTGCATTTCTAGAGCATCCTGCCTTAGCTGCGTTCTCCTATCTCCATACTGGCACCACGTGATAAAGAGTGGGGCCTGGAAATCTGTGTGTGCCTTGTGGTTAGGATTGGGGTTAACTCTTGGCTGTTAATTCCTAGCACAGTGACCCTGGGAAAACTGTTGAACCTCTATCTAACTTTCTCCACCCAGGAATTGAGTATAATAATAATAGCGAGCATTACTGTATAAAGAGCACTTTGCAAGTGTCCTCTGATGAACAGTCCAGGAGCTCTGATCATCCTTCCTCCAGAATTCCAGCTCTACAGACCAGAAGAGGGACTGTGTCTTAGTCTGTGAGGGTGCTGTGACTGAGGGCCACAGGTCTGTTCTCACCACCTGCAGTCGTGGATACAGGAGCCGGCATGTTCGGCTCTGATACACAGCTGTCTTCCTGTATCCTCATGTGTGGAAAGACAGCAGAAGTTCTATGGAGTCTCTCTACAAAGGCACACGAATTCCATTTGTGAAGGCCTCAGCCGTTTGGCCTATTTGCCTCCTGATGGCTCAATGCTATACCCTGGGGCTTAGGATTTCAACATAAGAATTTTGGTTCAAGGACATACGCTCGGCACCAAGAACTGCACCTGGTACACAGTGGGCTCTCAGTACGTGTTTGTCGATTGGGATAAGGAAGAGAGCAGACAGGGGCGTACAACCAGGAAGTAGCAAGCTGCATTTTGAGTCAGGGCATGTGGTACTGAAGCCAGAACTCCCAGCAACTGTACATGACAGTCACAATGGCTGCACCCATGCCATCCAGCCTCCAGGGATACGAGAGGTCAAAACCGTTCTGCACAGTAATCCCAAGAACATCTTTGCCAGGTTTCACTCTCATTCTCCTAGGAGCACATGATGGAATTTTCCAGAGGCTACGTGATGTGTGACAGCTTAGTCAACTGAATGTGGAAGCAAATATGATAATCCAGCTGTTCTTTCCTGCCAGACTTCCAAGAGCTTTTCTGAAACTGTTAAACTCTGCCACTCTTCTTTCAGAAATATTTTTCATTTGGATAATCTAAAGAATTTGTTATATGCTAGGTCAATTAATACCATATTTTCTCCCAAAATAAAACCAGGTCTTGTATTAATTTTTGCTCCTAAAGATGCAAGGAGGGCTTATCTTCAGGGAATGCCTTATTTTCTTCACACATAGAAATTTACATTCTATTCATATACAAAATCTATATTTATTCATGTATAAAATCTATATTTATTCACGTACAAAAAATCTGCATTTATTCAACTATAGTCACATCATCTTCTCCTGGAACACTGTCATAACTCTCCAAACCCTGAATTTTGGCCTGAATTTCTTGCGACCCCACTTCCTGTGGAATCATTAACTGGGGGGCCATGCTGGCAGCGCCCCCCATCTGGGTGGGCCCCACTGAAGGCCAGCAGGGGCCCAGCCGTCGCTGAAAGCAGGGAAATCAGTGGGCTTTCTCAGATACTGTCCAGGTCATCATCGCTTTGGCGGTCTTTTGGGGTCATGGGAGAAGAAGGACATAAAGAGGAAGCGTTCTCCCAGGGAAAGCTACTGGATCTTGGATTAAAAGGAGAGACGTGTGTTTCCATGTCCTCGTAGTCACACAGTGAGTGTGTTTCGATTCCCTTAACAACCCATGTACTTCCACACTGAAGAACAAGATACAGGTGTTTGAGGGGGAGAAATGGAATTCTTAGGCCTGCTGGCAGAACTGAAGAGTCACGCTACCCACAGAGGTGGGACACAAAGTGAGCACTTGCAGAAAAACTCAACAGACGATGTCCAGGCCCCACCTCCACCTGTGAGATTCAGCTGGCTTCAATCCCACCATACAGGTGAGGTGGCTGGCTCAGAGGCCCACCTCTCCTGGACACAGCCATCCTGGGCCACCTGAATCCAGGTTGTCCTCTGGGAAAACCACAGCTGTGCAGTCCCCGCCCGGCCCGACTGCTCACCGCCCGGCTCCACGGCACTCTATCAGAGTGGAACCATTGGGTTTTTTTGCTTGTCCACAGTTTCAAAATTGTCTTTTTAAACGCCTGCTGCAGGTTGGAGACAGAAGCAGCAAGTTGGGACATGTTGATTTACTCAGTTTCTCATAATTTCTTGGTCATAACCGCAATAAACACAAATCTGATTAGTCTGGCCTGAGAGCTCAGGTCCCCTCATGACGCAGAACTGGACTGGAGCACAGAGCATTTCTTACTCTTGCACCTGAAGGGCTGGGCAAGCAAGGGGGACTCCAACACGAAGCCATCCGTGGTCCTATAGTGGGATGACAGAATCACTGCGTCTGCTCGTCCTCGGAGGCCTCTGATGCTCCAGGGAGAGCCACGTCCCACCTCACTGGCAGCTCTACTTTCCAGGTACCCTGGAAGGAAACGGGCAGCAGACTCTGCTCTCTCCTACCCTGGAGCTGAAACCAGGCCTCCATGCACAGCCCCTTGACTGGACTCCACTGTGGTTGGTGAGCGTGGGATTCCAGCATGTGTGAGACAGATTACTCAGGGGAGGCCAGACCACTGACCAGAGGGGACAACATCCATGCCAATGGGTTAGAAGGAAATTTTTGTCCCTAGGAAAATGAACACAAGATTGATTGACGGAAATGGTCCTAGCTCAGGAGCTGGTGTCCTTTATGTTGCTCCAGGGCTCCAAGGAACAGAGGCTAAGTCTGTCATACTTGTGTCCCCAAGGGCTGGTGCAGAGTAAGTTATGTGTGAGGATTTGTTTACTGGAGTTGGGTGAGTTTTTTTTTAACTTTGATTTGGAAATAACTTCAAACTTAAGGATGCAAAAAATATGCAGAGAACACTCACACATACTTTGTTCAGATTCACTATTTTTTAACAATTGCTCCTTCGTATGTTTGCTCTTTGTCTTTGTCTTTCTCCGATTCTCTGTGTGTCTCTCTGTCTCTCTGTGACTCTGTCTTTCTGCTTTCATGTTCTGTAGTCGTAATACTTTTCCTGAATCATTTGAGAGTAAATTTTTTATTATTGTTCTTTACTTTTACTATTTCTGTGTGTTTGTGAGGAATAAAATTCTCAACAGTAATTCTAATATTAATACAATACTTTATCTACTCTATTATCTAAGATAATTGTTTTAATTATCCCCAAACAATTTTTATAGCTTATTTTTCCCTGAAATTTAGGATCCAATCTAGGATGAAGTGTTGACTTTGTTTTCACATCCTTCCCCTCTCATCCACTCCCTTTCCTTTCTCTTCTCTTTTCTCCTCCTTCCCCCTTTCCTCTTTCTTTTTTCCCTGTCCCTCTTCTTCCTCATCTCCTTCCTCTGTCTCTCACTCTTTCTTTGTCTCTGTATTGAACCCAAGGCCTTTGCACCAAGCTATATTCCCAGCTTTTTATTTTACTTTTTTTGACACAAGATCTCACTAACTTGCTCATGCAAGACTCAAATTTGTTAATCCTCTTGCCTCAGCTTAATTAAAGGTGTGTACCACAGTGCCTGTCATTTATCACATCTCTGTAGTCTCCTTCAATGTATAATTTTTTTTTTTTTTGGTATGGGAATCAAACTCAGGACCTTGCATTTGCCAGACAAGCACTCATGCCATCGAGCTATATCCCAGCCTCTCCTTCAATCTAGAACGTATCCATGCCCTTCCTGAATCTTTGATGGCATTGTCATTGCTGAGGAATACTCTCACACTCTTGTGCACTGCAGTGGGTGTATTTTCTAGATGTGCATTTGACGTTTTTGTCAGCAGGCCTCAAATGGTATTCCTCTCCTCAGGCTTACATGACATCTCATTTGTTGTCATGGGCTATTGAATCACTTTACCTCAGAACAATAGACCGGCTTTTCCACAAAGGAGATGAACCCAGGATCTGTGGGTCCTACTATGGTGAATCTGCCAGAAATTACCAACCCAAATGTTGGCCTAGTCCTGTAAAGTGAGAGCAAGGTGCCAGTTTACAGGAGGCACTCTGGGGCTTTGGGGTGTTGTGTTTCCAGACACAGTGGGTACTTTGGAGCAATGGCTGTTATATGACGATGTGCGTATCTCCAAAAACAGAATACACATGGCTGGGTCTGGCAATGAGGCAGGGAAATAAAATCAGCCACTCTTATCATCAACCCCACCGATCCACTGGGGATTTTTCCTTCTTGTCTTCAAAACTTCAGGTTTTCTTTGGGGTGAAGATCTTGTAGCTGGAGACACCTGAATAGTATGCCACTCGCTGTGGCACCTCCTGGTCATCTTGGGCTCCTCTTACCAGAAGTCAGACAAGTGGTTACCTACTATACTGGTGTTGGTAACTGTCTTTGGTCATCATGAAAATGTAGGGCTACTGCTATATACTAGGGTAGGTCAGGTGTCTATTTTGCTATTATAAAAAATACCCAAGACTGGGTAACTTGTAAAAAGAACCATGCATTTATTTCCCACAGTTCTGGAGGCTTAGAAGTCTGAGATGGGCATTTGGTGACTGAGAACCTTCTGACTATATCTTCACGTGGCAGAAGAGAAGAAGGGCTGGAGCAAACCCACTGTTACAGCCCTTCTACAAAGGTTCTCATCCTTTCAGGAGGGCGTGTGAGCTGATCACCTCAGAAAAGGCCCAGCCTCTCAAAGCCACTACAGTGCGAAGTAGCTTTGTATAGGTTCCGAGGAGCACAATCCACAGGAAAGTGTAGGTAGTTATGCAGGAGAACTGATCAAATGGGCTGACGGGGTAGGAAAGTCCCTAAGGGTCCTCTTCACTCTGTGGAGCCAGATTACCCAGCAGCTGCGTGGTCCAACAACTGGGAGCTGCCAAACGAGAGCGACCAGTGTTGCAGCCTGTCTGCACATGTCCCACAGGCCACGAATACGGCACACATCAGCTTTATCCATTCAGCTTTCTGTATTTTTTCTCAGTGATGTAGTTTCAGTTATCAGCACTCAGAAAGCCGGTGCCATGGGGCTATTGGCACTCTGAGTCGCTTCAAAAACAATAAAAGGATCAGTCACGGGGTGGACGTGTTCCATTAAGCGAAAGTTGAACTATCATTAATTAACTTAGCAACCAACAAACTACTCATGTGGAATCACAGTACTAATCAGGGTGTGAACTCCATTCCTTCCTCCCAAAGGAAAAAGGACTGCTGTGGGTGGGACTATGGCCTCCAGGAAGATAAACTGAGATCCAAATCTTGTTTACTCTGAATGTGGACTTGGCAGAGGAAATTCAGGAGAGGTTGCAGTGGAGCAGGGTGAGCCCCGACCCACCGTGGTGGGTTTCGGCAGACGCGAGTGCAGGGACAATGCCGCCTGACGGTGTGGCAGAGTCTGGGGCTGCCCTCCACAGGGGAAGAGGGGCTAAGGCTTGTGAGGGACCATGGGGAGCTAGGGGAGGGGCCCGAAAATGGCTCCTTTTCAAAGCCCCAGAGGGTGACAACTCTACCAACCCTGCTATTTCAGACCAAGCCGCCTGAGCTGTGAGAGAATGTATTTCTACCATTCTGAGTTTCCAGTGTGTAGCGCTCAGCACCAGCAGCCCCAGGAAACAGACGCAGGGTCATCGGTAGCCAGAGGACCCTTGGGAGAATGGGCCTCTCCTCATTTCCCCTTGCTGTTTCTGGCCCTATGCTAATTTTTGTGCCATACTTGATCTCACAACTCAAAAAAGTAACCCAAATGACGAAGTCTCAATTTCTTTGTTTTTATTTGCCCATAAAATTTTAAAATACATAAGTTTTCATTTCAAAAATATTTACATTTCCTGAATATATGAACACATTTTTGATTGAGAAAATTTGGTAAGTAGAACAAAGCACGAAAATCTTTTCAGGCCTACTTTTTTTTTAGTCATTTCCTCAACTTTCCCTGTCAGCAGTTTCAGTCACGTGGACCCTTCATGCAACCTAAGAATCAGTTCCCTCTCCCAGCAAAGGGTGTGTGTGTGTGTGTGTGTGTGTGTGTGTGTGTGTGTGTGAGGCGTGTGGTGAAGAGGGTGTGAATTAAGGCTTCTGCAGAAAATGGAAATCATTCCAGCTAGATGAAGCAGAGAGAGACTTGACAGAAGACTGCAAATGGCTTACAGAAATGTTTCGGAGGAGTCGAGCCGCAGACCTGGGGTGGAGACAGGAGACGGGGAGGTCCCCTCGAGGTAAATCTGAGGCTAGCGCTGAGGACTGCACAGCCTACCGCCTCTGACAGGATCTGTGGCAGCAAAGGGGCGCTCCGCACCACCCGTCTCTTCTTGGAGCTGTCTCCGCACTCGCCTGGTGCAGACGCACCAGATTGGCTGCAGTTAAATCAGAGAAGGCACTCCAGGTGCAGGAGTGATGTTATTTGTGACATTTGAATCTCCGTAATGCAGGAAGACACACAGAGACTCCGGAATGAAAGTCAAATGATCCAGCCCTTGGCACCTGCCAGCGATGAACAGACATTCTTCACTGCCTGGCCTCTGGCGAGAGAAAGATTCAGAAATGTCCCTGTTTCTGAAGACTTTGTCACTGTTCCTGCTTTTGGCATGCTGCTGAATCCTGCCCACTTCTCACTCCCTGGTGTCTAGCAGTCTGAGATTTTGAGATTTAACTCTTGCATGCCCTTTTCTTTGTGATGGTTATAACAGCAACCTAATTTTGAAATCTGGTAACTCATAGTAGCAATTTCCCAAACTGGAGAGGAATTCTCAGGCAGCTGGTGGACCTGTCTTCCCAGTGTGCTGGAGGGAAAGGCAGTTCTCTAAGCCGCTAGGCACCGCATCCCTCTGCTACTAGCTTTGTTCTTGCAGTTCCCTTCCTGGGACACAGTGCAGCACCACGTGGCATTCTGCCTCCAGGTCTACCTCTTACCAGCTCTGTATTCTTTTCTCCCTGGTGCAGCCGACTGCCGGGTACTTTTGAAACAGGCTCAACAGCACATGCTGCTAACTGGCACCGCATGTGCCCTCACACATATGTAATATGTGGGGTCTAGCTGCCCTCTTCTACTATAGTAACTAGGCTCCAGCCTCACAAATGGCCCATGTGCCACAGTTGACACCCACTGGGGTGAGGGTGGTCTCTAGGAGTGGCTCCCCATGATTTGGCAGAAAGGACTATGACCCTGAAGTGGTGCCCACACCAGGAAGCCACCGTGCCCTTTCTCTTCAAGTGTGAAGTGGCAGGTGGGCTAAGCACACCCCCAGTCTGTGCGGCTTTGGTCTGGATGTCGAGCTAGGGAGTTCCAGGCACCCTGTGACTGCCGGCTCCAGTTTTTCAGGGCTCTGAGCTGCTCCCTGGCCTCCCAGAGCTCTTTGCCAGACATGGATTTGCTGCTGTGGCAGCTCAAACCATGCTTCCTCTTGAGAGAAGGAGGGGCAGGGACAGGCACCAGAATTAGAAAGCAGTGTGGTGGGCTGAGTCACACGGAGTCTTCGTTTCCTGTTTCTCCAACCTGAATTTGCTTTTACTGTATGTACCAATCAAGGTCCTGGCAGGAAACAGATGGAACGCTGAATCAGAGTGATTGCAGAGAGGTAATTAAAGGGAATCCGTTTATTTTTAAAATGGTAAGAAAGACTATTCATGTCATGAGGGGTGTGCCACAGAGGGATTTAGTAGTAGGAGAGAAAACCGAACTCACCTCCGATTATGTACAGTCAGGACAAGTGGAGATGCACAGCCAAGAAGCAGAGCTGGGGGCGTGCATCAGTGAACAGAAACTACAGAGAGAGCATTAAGGCTACAGAGACGCTTGCTAGACCCACTCAATAGGGTTCACGCTGCAAGTAAGCCAGAGTGGTAAGATACTGCGGGGGAAAAGGAGAAAGCTGCTCAGAATCAAGAGCGGGATGTTTGCTTTCCAGTTGCTGAGACACAGTACTAGACTCCTGCGGGTTGGAGGAAGAGGTATACTTCGGCTCACAATTCCAGAGGTTTTAGTCCATGTCCAGGGGTCTTCAAAGCGGGAGGTGTGGGGCCAGCGTCTGGTAGAGGAAAGCTGCTCATGTTGTGGTGGTCAGGAGCAGAGGGAGGCAGCTGGCCCTCCCAGGTCTCGCCCCAGTGACCTGCTCTCAGCAGCCCTCAGTCACTGAACTCCGGCCACCTTCCAAGTACAGGAGGCTTTAAGGGGATGCTGGCAGCGCAGGACTGTGGTTAAAACTGTCCTTCACAGGCAAAGCATGGAGCCAAGTTTGGGGACCTTAGGAGTTTGGAGGATCCCAACTAGAGTAACCTCAAGGAGAGAGTCCATCCCATCCTCTTTAGGGGACGGAGGTGGAGAACAGACTTTCTTTCCTGTGAGCTGGGTGAACCCATTTTCCCCTTGGGTTGCCTGTGTTCATGAATGACCTGCTCAGCCATCTGTGCAGCTGTTGTGGTGCAGAATCACGTTCTGCAGTGCTGGGGTTGGGACTCAGTGAGGGACATGCCATACTGCAGTGGATCTTCACACAGAGCACTGGCTCAGGCATTCAACCCACAAGCGGGTTCCTGAGCAGGCAGCTAGGGGTCTCCAAAGGTGCCCCTTGGGGTTCTAAGGGAGAGTTCTGCAGCTCCAAGCCAGGCGCTCTAACTGTTAAAGGAAAAAAACCCTGCAACCTTTGTTGAAGACAGTAAGGGAGACCTTTCTTCAAGGGAAGCTTCTAGAGTGGGGTTGGGGAGAGGCGAGATCAAGCTAAACTCCTAAAAGGACTTTTTACAAACTAGATATAGGGTGGTTACTATCAAGGAGGAGTAAATTGCCTTGCAGTGAGTCTGAACCAGAGGGCAAGCGAGCCCACGTGCCTTCTACATAGACCCTGGTACTAGGGAAGCAGAAAGAGGATGCGGAGAAACAAATAGAAGATCACCAGGAGCTGTGGTAGGAATGAATTTATCAGTGTATCTGGCATAAGAAATGCCTCATTGTTTATTTTTCTAAATCAATACAAAACTAGGTCATGTGCCATTTTTATAGCATTTCACATAACAAAAATAACCTACCATAATTTGACACGGGGTCATAATAAAGTTCTGGATCTCATGTGACCATAGGTAAAATCAGAAGGGACTCTTCCCTTTGTACACAATCTACACTGGATACAGTATAGTGTTTCTGACAGCATGCCCCTTTAAAATAACCCTTTTATGTTCGTTTAGGAAAGGCTGCTCCTTAGTTGTACTTGGTGGGGTTGTCCTTTAAATCTTCTGCCCTTCTTGGTCCAGTATGTGGCCAGCCAGCCTGGCCAAACCACCATGTTAGAGTCCTTCACTGTTGCCAGGACTCTGTCTGCTACTCTTCGCCTTATTGCCCCAATTTCTAGACAGCTGTGATGGTTGCTGCGATTCCTCACAGAGACTTTACCCAACCACAAACTGGCCAGGGAGGACACTTCCTACAGTGTGCAGCACTGTGGACTTATTGTCAGCCCCCGCCATCCTGGTAGCAGGGAACAGCATGGAGACAGAGGGCAAGTCCCCACCATGTAAGAAGCAGCACACTACCCCTGTCTTGGTTCCCATCTTGAGCAACAGCTGCCATCTTCTGGATCAGATCCGTTCCTTCTCTGAACCTCAGTGTTCTCTTTCTGGACAAGTTACATCTCTGCCCTTGATCACCTACAATTTTGTTACAGGTTTAATCCAAAATATCCCACCCCTCTCAAATGTCACGTGTTCTAATGTGGGATGTGGAGAAGCTGACTGGATTGTGGGGCACTGTTCTCATCCATGGATTCATCCATCTAGGAGTCTAAAACTGAATGTGCTCTGAGGAACTGGGGCCTGGTTGGAGGATGTGGGTCTCTGCAGGTGATTAGAAGGGTGTATTAACCTCAGATTCTCTCTCTCTCTCTCTCTCCCTCTCTTTCTCCTCTTTCCTTCTGGGAAGCCGTGGGTAGACTAGCTTTCCTCTGCCATGCCCTTCTGACATGCTGTTTCTGCCTCAAAGCCAGCTTATCATGGACCAAACTCTCTGAAACCATGAGTCTAAATAAAATCTTCCTCCTTTATGTTGTGGCTGTTGGACATTTTGTCCCAGCAACAAGAAAGGCACTAACACACTTTGAAAGTGGAATCTATTAATTCCTCCCAGGCAAAATAAGTCCTGATTCCTAGGACCCAAGGGTTTGGTCTGTCTTCTCAATGGCACAATACTTGGAAAATTAGTCATTCTGTTATCAGTACAAGACTGACTTCAATTATTTTTGGCACTGTATGTTTTGTTAGTATAAGAAGGAAACCAAGGCTGAGAGTGGTGGCACACCTGTAATCCCAGCCCTTAAGAGGCTGAGACAGGAGAATTGCTGTGAGTTCAAGGCCAGCCTGGACTACAAAGTGAGTTCAAGACCATCCTGAACTGCAGAGTAAGACCGTCTCAAAAAAAAAAAAAAAAAAAAAAAAAAAGGAAGCCAAACCAAACAAAAATATAGTACATTTCTTAATCAGATTTTCCTATAACTTTCTGTATCTTTGGACACAAATGATCTAAATCTATGCATACATTTATAGAATTCTCCCTCATTACACCAATACCTATGTCTATGTCATAATATAATGTACCACTAAGTTATAGTAGTATGTGCAAATAAATTTTATTTGTTCACAGCTGAGCATGTCATTTTATATAATAGTATTTCTCTTGGCAATGATGGTAAAAGAATAAATTATACCCACAGTAAATAAATTTCAACTAACTCACTGGAATTGATCCTTAATAATCTCAATCAGCATAACTGAGTCAAAATAATTAGGACTAAGAATCACTGTTCTGTTCTCTCTTCCATTGTGTCCATCTGTTGTCATGTATTCACCTGGCGACAGAATTTGTGGTCATCCCTTCCCCTGTCTTGCAAGCCTCACTTTTTGCTGGGTAGCCCCCAAATGGTTATCTTTCTGTCCTTCCACTCCCTTTATGTCTAAGTCATATCTTACCAGTTGGAAGAAGTTTCCAGAGACTGATTGTTTTTATACAGTATGAATCCACACTGTAAGCTCAAATACATGTTCACTCCTCCACTCATGTGTAGTTCTGTTTTCCTGTCATCCATTTGTCTCCATTTCGATCTATCAACTCCGTGCTTATGCATGCAGGGCATTGTTCCTGTGCTAATTATACTATGTACATAGAAGCAGAAGAGCCTTCTCAAAAAAGAGACATCCTTCTTTGCACTTCATGTACCAATTTATATTGAAAAAGTTTGAGCAAACAAATAATTTTCTCTAATTTGTTGAGAACAAGGATTTGGCACCATATATAGGAATGGAGAGGTAAGAGACGAGGATTCTGCAGTGACATAGGAAACAGCAGAGGACAAAAGGACACCATACTAAAGGTCAGTGAAGTTGACCTAAGAAGATGTTAGTGTCAGAAAATGTTAATGATTCTGGTGGATTGGAAGATTGGGAAATTCTTTGAACTGCTGACAATTCAAGTTAGTACTAAGAGAAAACAAAGAATGCTGATTGTGATTTATGACTGTTAACCATAAATGTCAATTTCAATATAAAAGAAAGAGAGAGAAAATCAGTTATGCTTATGTTTTATGTCCTTGTAAACGAAGAGTGATTTCAGGGCTTTATGGTTTATGTCTCGCAAGTCTCTTTCAAAGAATGCTAATAAATTTACATGTATGCCGAAGCTTCACAAGACCCACGGGAAAAGACGTCCACGTACAAACGTCTTTCTTTACTGTCTTCGGGTTCTACAGGGACTGAAGTTCACATAGCAGAGCTGAAGCACTTGCCTCGTACACATTAAATGCTGCCTGAGCGGGTCTTCCTGCATATCTCTCTCTCCGCATGATGCCTAGGTGCTTTCTGAGCTCCTAGCTCACAGAACACTGCGTCTCCCACCATGCTCACTGTCACTCATCTTCTAGCCACTTCCTTCTTCACGAATTAATAAAACCCAGCTTGGGCCCTGAGTGGAGGCCTTTGTTCCAATGAACCTGCATTCTGGCTGGACTTAGGACCCCCTTGGCTGCCCATAACTATTAATATATCTTAGTGTCTTTATTCTCACCATGGGCTACACTGGAAGTGATAGACTGAAGTTAACTCACTAGAATTCCAATAACTTTTCCATGGGGTTACAAATATAAACTTCCCAGACCAAGATGAGAATGGGAAAAGAGATCTTTTTGGTGGGTATAGCAGTTACGCCATCCGCATGCCCTTTTCTAGGACAGGCTATACAAAGTGAGGGCGCTGGCCCCTGCTGAGTCAGGCTAGAAATGCTGTTTACTGAGGTGCGAGCATGAAAACAAGAGGTCCAGGTTTAACAAGCTCCTTTGGAAAGCACCTCCCCCTTAACTAGATGAGGCTTCAGAGCGACATCCAGACACCAACCACAGCAACATCCTTTTGCCTCGGTAGGTTGACACGTGACACTAACTATCCTTCTGATGACAAAGTCCCACATGGAATGTGAACCCACTGTGAAACACGTCCTGACATTCGCAGCTGGCCTCGTCAGATGGATCTGTGATACCCACCATGCTTCAGAGGCCGGAAGGAGGGAAGTGGCTGCCAGCTTGCTCTGTGGCCTCACTATCTTTAAGGGTCCTTCTTCCCTCAAGAACCTTTGAAATCTAGCTGGAAGTCACCTCCTCGCCACTTCACCCTTTAATCACCTCATTCTGAGATGTCAGTGGACTCACCAGCTAAGGACATAAGACGGGCAGGCAGCCTCCCAGGTCCCCGGCAGCTCAATGCACTGGTCCAAGCCTATCGATAGGGAGGCCGACTAGTGTCACTTTCTGTGTATGCTGTTTAAATGTCCCTGCACTTTAGAAATCTATACCAAAAGGGAGGTGGGAGAGGAAAACAAAAAGAAAAATCAATTACTTATGTTTCTAATAAGCCAGCTGCCAGAGGTCTTCCAGGACAGCTGTGCTTTTTAGATTACTGGCCTTTGGGACAACGTTTCTTCCTCTATTGAGCATAAGGTGCTGGAATTAGATACTGAGCATAGGAAGGACCCGGTCAGGAGCTCAGGGTTCGGTGCTGTGGCAGGGGAAGGACACTGCTGAATTTCTACGAAGCTGGCCAGGCTGGATGACCTGGCGCCTTTTCCTTTCTCCTCAGAGATGTAATTGCTCCTGTGTTCCTTCAGGGTAAAAATGCAGGAAACTGAAGACTCCAGTGCCCCTGGCGGTGCTGGTTCCCACTCAAGGATGTAGCAAGAGACTCGTCCCAGGCAGGGTGCGCCAGACCTCCCTGACTGGCGGGCACCCCTATCCACAGAGAACAGCCGGGGTGCTCCTGGGAGGAAGTGCTCGCAAGACCCAGGCTGTCAATTAAGGCTTTGGAATGGACTTTCGAGGCCAGTGATGCCGTCCCCTTGCAAGTTCCACAGGAGAAAGAATTGTGTGTATAAATCTTTTCTGCAAGTATGTGAACCTAGAAATAGCTCATCAGGACCTTTCTGAACAGATAATTGGATGAAGTGAACTGTTTGGTCACTTTGGTGGAATAAATGAGAGGGATGGATAGATGTTATGCAAAATTAGTCCTAATCACATTCCATTCATACTCACAACTACCTCAAGAACAGCTATAAACCACAAAAAGGACAAAACTAGTAATTCAAGTAGCTCCCACAACCTTTGTATATTTATTCTCATGCTGTATAAACAAGTGGTATACAGGAGCATTAATGTTCGACATGACAGCGTGGTTAAGACTACTGTCAATAGATGACTACAGCTGCCTGAAACTTACCATCTAGTTACTGATCTCATGGGCATTTGGAATAAATTATTTTACGTGGGTCTTGTTTTTTTGATCTCACTAGGCTGTATTTATGTTTCCATTTGGGAAACTTGATGGGTCATGTATTGAAGATCTCTAGGGGATAAAAGCAATCAGAGATAGATGCTAAATAGATAATACATACAGACTAATGGACCCATCAATAGATAGATGGGTAGATAGATGTCAGAAGAGATTTATTAGGGGATTGGCTTATGCAATGATTATGGACAAGTCCCACAACAGGCATGTGCAGGTTGGAGACCTGGGGATCCCAAAGGCGTGGCTCATTCCAACTCTGAAGGGTCAGAACCAGGAAGCTGAGCATAGCTTGTATTTTGAAGCAGAAGGTCTGAGAACCCTGCGCTGTCCCAGCTCCCTAGGGCTGGGGTGGGGGGTAGAACCCATCTGCCTTCCATATCCATTCTCTGGGGTCCCTGCCCACTGCATGGTGCCTGCCCGCACAGAGGGGGCTCCCCACCCAGACTGTCCCAGGCACTGGCTGACCTCCTCTGGGAGCACCCGTGCAGCCATACTTATAATAATGTTTCCCCATGTCTTTAGGTGTTCCCTGATCCAGTTAAGTTGGCATCTAAACTTAGCCATGGTGGTGTGTGGGCAGGTGATTTACCTTCAGTCATTCTACAATTATTTCTCAGCTTTTACTCTAATAAAAATGGGGAGTAAAGATTGTTTACCTATTCTCTTCTCAGTCTCCCTTTCTCACCTTGTAGAGCTTCCTGATCCTTTATTACCAATTAAGAGAAGGAATGAGGTTCCTGTTTCCAGCAGCTGGTTTGTATCTTTCTCGAGTAGACATCCAGTACTTAAATTCCATATTAACACTGAATCTGTCCAGTGGACGCTCTGGGAGAAATCATTACTGAGGTTGGAACTGATGCATAAAAGAAAGTTGCATCCATGAACATGAAACACTTATGAACATTATTTTGTGAGAGGGCATAAAAATGTTAGGCAAGAATGGGAAGGATGCATTACACTTTTTGCCTTAGATTATTTTTATTTTTATTTTTAACTCCCTCTTGTTTCTATGTTACATCATTTGAATAATGTTTTTAAAAATATCCTGGGGTGGAAGTTTTTCCTATATGCATGTGATTAATTTATTAGTTAGTTTTCCTTCTTATATTTTTAGTATAAAGGGGATATATTTCTAGTAAAAATCTTTTTTGAGATCTTGAATGGAAATACCATACATTCCCATGAAATACCAATGCTGGTGGTATTTAGTTCATTCCTGTTACCATCTTTTTACGTTGGTAAATATTGAAAAGATTTAAAATATAACTATGTTGGTGCTGGAATTGAACCCAGGACCTCACACATGCTAAGCACATGCTCTACCACTGAGCTACACCCACAACCCCCCAAATCATTTTATTACACGACAAGTCAGTGGTGAATTTGCAAGTGGTTGTGAACTAGACCTTGGAAATTCCTCCTGAGACTCACTTCCAGAACCTTTTTCATCCCCTTATACTCAAACATGTTGCTAGGAAATGCCTAATTTTGATGCTGCTGGAGGAAAAGATTGGAGGTATACCCTGAAAGATACGGCTGTGGAGAGCCAGTTAGAGATCCATCTCCCTACCTGCATATAGCAATGCAAGCTATGACCCCAAACTTGTTGCTCCCAATTACTTATTGGCCTATCTTGATGTTGGCTTGGATGATGAATAAAAATCCGAACTTCATTTTTGGTGTTGTGTTCAACCTATTGCTCTGATAGGGACCATCCCTTTAGCTCCTAAGGACTCAGTTATCATCAGTGGTCAATGCAGGTGGTTTTCCTCCTGGCCAATGCTCAGTCTATAATTTTGAAAGTGGGCCCAGAATTCTCTGATTAGTGGTCATCACCTGGCCAGCTAACATTTGTTTACTAGAATCTCTTTGGTTTGACACTAATGGATGTGCTGTGTAACTAATTTCTGTTTCTAGAGATATGCAATGCCTTATTATATAGAGTGTATGTAGAGTGCACAAAAAATAAAGATCTACAAAGAGAAAAAACCAACCATCACACACATCAAAGTATCATCAGTTTTCAAAAATATTATCATAATATTCATGTAATTGATAGTTGAGTCCATTCTGTTCTTTATTTGCTGTTCCACTGATTAGTTAGAACCAGTGTTAGTCTCTGCTTGTTTAGATTGGCTATTTTGTTGGTTTGGGTTTTTCTAAAGATAGGTTGCTTTCACAGATATAAGCAACACAGACTATTAAGACAATCATCCAGACAGTTCAAGTTAAATGGTACTTTGAAATCACAAAATTGAAGGAAAAGCATACTTAAACACATTTTATGACTGACATAAAATACCGCATTCCATTATTTACTTAGAGGTTTAGAACTCTTTCATCATAAACTATGAAAACAATCTTAATGAAAATTAAAAATTTCATCCAAGTTTCAGCCATTTTAACAATTCTATTTTTAACAATTTTTATTTCAGAACAGTCTTAGATTGGGAGAGAATTGGGATGATTATCCAGAGGGCTCCTCTGTGCTCTGCCAGAACCTGCCTGCTGTTACTGTCTTATTTCTTCAGGTCAGTTTTCCCAATCATGAACCGACATTAATCCATAGTTACTAGCTCACAGTCACACTTCACCCCTCTTCCTTTCTCCCTGATGTACTTTTTCTATACGGAGGTCCATCCAGGATTCCTCATTCCATTTAGTCATCCTGTGCGCTTAGAATCCGCTTGCCTGACACTTTCTCAGACTTCTCTGGTGTCTACTGTCACCGGCAATTGTCACAAAGACTTGACAGTTATCCTTGTGTGGTTCTAGAACGGCCTGCATTCTCGTGTGTTCAGAGGTGCGGCCTTGGGAAGGTGACTGGATCACGGGGGCTCTGGTCCTTAACGGATTGACCCGCTGACGAGTTCGGGGCTGAATGCTCCTTAGGAGGCGGCTCGGTGGGAGGACTGGGTCCCTGGGCCGTGCCTGTGGAGGGGCACCGACCCCGGGGCACCTGCCCTGTCTGTCTGCTTCCTGGCTGCCCGAGGTGCCCAGCAGCTTCCTTCTACCTTGGAGCCAGCTGACTGCAGACCAGTTACCTCGTGTGCGAGCCAAATCAAACGTCTCCTCTTCGAGGCTGTGGGTGTCAGGTTATTGTTCCAGTAAGGACAAAATAACTGGTGGAACGGTTTTGAGGACGACCATTCAGAAGTTGATAGACTGCCTTAGCGGGTACCTGCATGCTGCTCTCTGAAGCTCAGGCTGCCGATCCTGGCTTGAGAGGAAGGACCCAGGAGCGAGGCATCACAGCCTGTGGGGGGCCGAGCTCGCAGTGTGACCTGATTGGCGTTGGCCTTGGTCGCTGGCTGAGCTGTTGTCTGCTTTCACGTTTGAAAGTAGCAAGTTTCTACTGTATATTTAACAGATGATGAAGAAATTGTTCAATGTGTTGCCTGTGAGAAACAGCTTTTACTTGAAACAAATTATGACCATAATACTAATTCGCAGAAGTGAGATTGCATCGATATGGAATGACACAAGAAGTAAAACTGACAAAATATTTCCAGTCAGGTTAAGATTTCAGTTGTGTTTTAATATTGAAAGTATAAAAACAACATAACAATCATTCGTAAGTGTTGGGAATCTTATCTTCTGGTGGATATCAGGATTTTATCATTTCCTAAAAGACAAAGGCCAATGTAATTTACTCATTAAAATATTGGAGATTTTCCTCGTGGAATTATAGATATCTGTTGGAATTAAAATCTAAACAGATAAATTTACTTTTAGTTTATTCTTACTAGAGTGCTTTATTATTTATAGGAATAAAGAATAGAAAAATAGTAACATGTTGGTAAAACAAACAGTAGAAGAGGCTAAAAATATAGCTCATAGACTATGTAATGTGACCGTGAAACATTATCTGTATAAAAATAGTTGTTCTTAGCTGGAACTCCAATTAACTAACGCAGATGCAATCATTAATCTATGGCATACACACCAATAAGACAGTCACAGGGGTCAGGGTGAAATATGTCAGCAAAGCATGTTTTCCTTATCTTGCTTATTTTCATGCTGAGTAAATCACTAGAATTTCCCCTTCTTTGATCTCTGCTGTATCAAGCCTTAGTTTTTATCCATGAGAAGGCAATAAGCCCAGTTGAACAACATGTTTAATCTTTTGGGGACTATCCTTAGAGATTAACTTTAATAATTTAAGGGAGAAATTCTTTGGTGAAATATATTAGCCCTCAACTGAATGATCTAACATAAAATTACATGTCTGATTAAATGTTTAATAAAGTTTAGCACTTAACCGAATCTGTGAAAATCAGGGATAAAATATTCTTCCCCGATATAATACAAAGTCCATTTAATAGTATAGATACAAACCACACTGAGTTTGGGTATTTCATCACGGTTCGTCCGTCCTCAGCCCGAAGCAGATGGCCTTCCACCGACACAACTGTTCACTCAGCATTTGTTATCCAGCGCGCAGGGTACAGTAAAGAGAAAAGTGGGCAGAAATCCTTGATTTCTGAAGCTTTGAGTTTGTGTGTGTGTGTGTGTGTGTGTATGTGTGTATACACGTGTATGAAGAAGACAAAAAATAAGTACATATATAGACAGATGGTGAAAATGTAACACAAAAAATTAGAATCGAACAAGAAAAGGTTAGAGCGCAGAGGAGAGGGACGCGGGGTTGGCAAGGGGCTGGAGGTTAGGGTTAGGGCACGTGCATGCCCAGGACAGGCTTTTCTGGCAAAGAAGCCAGCGAGCGCAAAGGCCCAGAGGCGCTGGCGCGTCTAGCATGTTCGCAGCATGGCCGAGAGTGCACGAGTCTGGAAAGAAGAAATGAGGCTGAGCTGGAGATAGTCAGACAGATGGAAGAGCCTTGTGAGGAAGGGTGAGGAGTTTGGAGGGTACTGAGCAGCATCAGGACACAGAAAGGCGTCCCAGAGGCCCCTGCGGCTGCCCTGTAGGACGGTGATCGGGAAGCCTGGCAACACCGCACAGGGCGAAGGGAAGCAAGGTGCAGGGAGAAGGCTGGCTGCGGCCTGAGGCTGCCCAAGGGGAGCCCGGGTCCTGCTGACCAAAGGCGCTGGGTTCCTTTTTGGGTAGCAATAGGGAGGAGCTGTGTCGTAGAGACTTCTATCTTATTGTCTGCCTAATAATGTACAGAAAAGACAGAGATTTAAAGGGATCACTGCTAGAAGGCCTTATGATTATACAGCTAGAAGAGCTAAAGTAATGAACCCCAGAACTGTAGAGATAATGGAACAGGAAGGAAAACTGCTGGGCAAGGGGTAAAATAACACAAATCTGTCTGCTACTCAAGTGCCTTTATTAGGCAGCTAAAAATAAAACAATAAAGGACCTCCAATTTATGGTAGTCACAAAACTGAATTACGTGCTAATTAAACCTGTGTGCATCTATATAATATATATCTAAAAATCTAAAAAAATTAATGTTAAAAAACCATTGAATACATGTAGAAATATACCCTGCTCCTAGATAAAAGAACAAAGGAGGAGGGAATTATTTGTAGTTTAATTTGCAGTTTTAATAAAACATCAATTAAAATGTTCACATCATTGACAGAATTCAAAATAATTGATTCTACAGTATACTGGAAAGAGATAGGAATACTAGCTGGTTAATGAAGGAATAATAATCATTTCACAAAGTAGGTTGTTTTAGAAAACAGTAACTGGACTGGCATAACACTGCATTAAACAGAAATATAGACTATGGACATAAAATAGACTATGCATTAATAATTTTAAGTATGTATGAAAATATAATATATGGAAAGTGAATATAATAAAATTATAAAGTAATTATTTTTCTCATGCTGTTGAGAATAATTTTATTTCAATATGACAAGAAATTGTAATAAAGTAAATCATATACAAAGAGATAATTTGATTACTTAAGTCAAATAGAGAAACTGGGTTAGATTATTGATGTTATGAAAAAAACATGGGCAGAGGTGTTTAAATAAAACGCAAGCATCTGTACAATACAATAAAGGCAAGCTTAAATGTAGGGGAGCAAGTTTAAATGTTTTAAGCAATTGTAGGAATTTCAAGAATCATATGGATATGTTATTTAATATTCTTTTGTTTGTGATATTTTTCAAATCTCCTAATATAACAAATGGAGATTTAATATATAAAATAGTTGAAGAGCTTATAAAATCTCTAAAATTGCTACCAAGACAGCAACAGCAAATACTCACATACATGCATACACAAATAAATCATACAAAAGAAAAAACTCTTAATATTTATTTATAAATAAAAATGTAGAAATTAGTTTTTCAATGAATTGTACACCTGGAAATAAACCCAGTTCCAAGAGAAGTTGATAAATCTCTGTGTAGCAGAAATGACACCATGGGTTTAGTCCTTCAATAGGACAATATTTTAAGTAGTATTAAAATACTTTAGCTTAATTTTGGGAAATGCTTTGTGGGAATATTTTTGGATAAAAATAATTTGAAAGAAGATTAATGTTACTCGTGCAAAGATATATTATTAAGTATTACCTATAACAGTAAACAAGGGCAACCAGAAACCCAACAATTAGAATAAATGAATAAACTGTAGCTTCATAACCCAATCCATGAATCAACTTTCTGATTTATAAACCTAAGATTGGAAATTAAAAAAATATTTATCACATAAAGAGTATAAGGAAAAAGTAGCAGAACATAACATTTTTTACCATCATCCAGATACAGAGAATATTTAGCTATGATTAAAGATGTCAAATGTCATTGAGAAAAACAGTGGTGTCTAGGTGAAAGAATTAGCATGTAATTGGCATAAAATTCTGTTTATTGGTGGGTTAGTTGGAGACGATTTAGTGTTGCATAAAAAATATGAAATTGCCACTTCTTGTGCTTTGGCTTCCTCAAGCACAGCACCAGAGCAAGCATCGGAGAACCGTGGTGGGCACAGGCACCCAGCCTGCAAGGACCCTTGCCCTGTGGCCTCTGGGACTGCAGTATCCTGGGGGCAGGTGCCTCCAGGGAAGGTGACCTGGGCTGCTGAACTGCCCAAAGCCAGGTTCTGGGGCAGCTGCCATGCTGAGCCGGACCCCAGCATGTTGACCTCTGAGAGCGGTCACTGGCCACCCACCAGGAAGATGGTCAGTAACTGGGAGACTGAGTGGAGAAAACAGATGGAGAAGGACGCAGCCTGCTGGAAGAGAAGAGCACCCCACAGCCACATGACCCGGTTTGGGGTGGGACTGGAGTCCAGTGACTCCGTAGGCTTGCTGAAGACCAAAGGTACATCCAGCAGTCCTGACAGAAAGTGGCAGACAAAGCTGTGTGCCACGTCCCTTGGGCCCCTGATGCCACGGTGCTCAGAGCACTTGTGCAGACTGAACTGGGAGGCGTGGCAGAAATTTCTGGATGGTCCACTTCGAGGCGCGGGGGAGGCTGCCGGATGAGCTGGCTGCAGCACGCGGGCTCAGGCCTCAAGACCCCCGTCGAGACAGCACCACGGCGTCTTCCCAGGGCTTGTGGCACTAAGGGCAGTTTCTGACCACAGCTCGGGGCCACTTGCACATGCATGTCTGTCAGGCAGGAACCAGGGTGTGCCGTTGCCATGGTGAAGGCAGGAAAGAAAGAGCAGAAACAGGCCAAAGCTCTTGGAGGACAGCACCTGACGTGAAGGTCACACAAGACCCCCCTGCCCGCCTCCATCCCCTTTCTCCCCACCCCTATGAAGATGGCTGCCTACGCCTCTGGGTCCCCAGCTCTTGTTGACCTTGCTTCCACCTCATGGGAACTGGCCACCCTCTTTCCTGTGCTATGCTTCCCTGCATAGCCTGCATCTTCTCTGCTCAGACACAAGAACCCTTTCTTCTCACTCACTCGTTCGGGCTGGGCCTCAGAATCCTCTGACCCGGAACCCAAATCTGAATCCTCCAACCACAAGAGCAGCAGGGTCGCCTTCTCTTGGCCCCATGGGTCCCACACATGCCTTCCTTTTTATTTAAGCAAAAATCTATTTCTAAAAACACAGTTATCTTGGTTACTGAAAATATAATGCAACGACAAGTTAAAATTTTCAAAATGAAAAATATTATTCTTAATCCTACTATTTTAGCAGAACTTATTTTGTTTTTGTAATTATCATATTCATATCACTTTTGATAACAACTCTCCTGGAGTAGAACTTATGCAAAGCCATCACCTGCACACAATTCAGCAACTTCCAACATCTGTGCGCACGCAAGTCCATCGCCATGGTCGTAGAGAGAGCACTTCCGTCACTCAAGTTTCTTTCATTTTTATGGAAAAAAAACTAAAACAAAGTTTAATAACAAAATAATAGGATAATAGTAATTAAAACACTGAATATCGTTATCTTTAGTTAATCAGAGTACAAGGTATGGGCCTAAAAACTTCTCCAAATGATAGTAGCACAAACCTTCCTTTTCAATGAAGTAAGAGAAGCGAGCGTTGTCACTATCCTGTGTTTTGCCCTCTCCCTTGCTGTGCACGCTCCCCTCCCCGCTGCGTCCCTGGGTCCCTGGCCTCCCCTCACTGTCCGCGAGTCTGGATCGCCTGGAATTGTATACAGGTGGAGTCACACAGTATGTATGCTTCTCATTTGTCTTACAATCAGTGTAACTATTTTGAGAGTCATCAATGTTGTTCATTCATTCAAAGCTGGCAAAATCCAAGTTTTAAAGAAGCACTTTAACATGTCATAAATGTCCCCTCTTTATTTATAAGAACTGTTCAGAATTGTGCCACACCAGAGCACTCCTACCACTACCAGCAAGGCTACCCGTAACCCTTGCTGTCCTTCCCCGTTCGTGCTGTAAATGCAGACGACCCTCAACCTTCTCTGCACATTTGCCTTTTCTGACATTTCGCAGCAAGGGAATACAGAGGTTATGGTCTCCTACCTTGGCTTCTTCCATGTGGCATAAATGTTCTTGTCTGTGTTGTGATTTGTATTAGTGCCACGTTCCTTATTACTGCTGAGCAGGATTTCATTATTTCACCCACTGATGGATGTTTGCACATCTGGACAGTTGCAAATAAAACTGCAGTCAAGACTCACGTGCAAGTCTTTGTGGGGATACAAGTCTCCATTTATCTTGGAGTAGCTGGTATATTTTATGTTAGGATTTTCAGCGTGATGAAACAGCAAAATATGAGATAGAGAGACCTTTATTCCCAAGGACGTGGAGAGAAGTCCAGGACCACAGACAGCCTGGCCTTCTCTAACCCGAACGTGCGGGTTAGGGTACTCATATAACCTCTGACCGGGGCGGCGCCCAGGGCGGGCACAGGTAATGCACAGGTTACTGATTGGGGCTATTTTCACCCCACTGGGAAAGGCGACTACAGTTTGGTCCCGCCCCTTGGTCCTGCCTCCCACCGCAGCTTTCCAGGGCACAACTCTTTCATTTAACTTTTTAAGAAACTGCAGAGCAGTTTTCCAAGGTGGGCAAGCGAGTACAGCGCATGGGTTTCTACGCCATCAGATCTTCACGTGCTGCCTGACTATTGGTATGGGGGACCGTTTTCACCGCAGTCGCGTCCAGTAGAGTGCTGTGGTGTCTCCTTATGGCTTTACAATCTGGCTAATGTCTAACGATGTTGCACACCTCGCCATGTGTTTATGTGCCACATGCATAGTCTTTGTTGAGGTGTTTATTCAAGTATTTCCCCCTTTTTTAGGAGGTTATTTTCTTAATATATATATGCTTTGAAACTATTTGCTATTATTTTATAGGTTATATTTTTAATCTCTTAACAGTGTCTTTCAAAAAAACAAGTTTTTAATTTTGATGAAGTCTACTTTATCAGCTGTTCTTTTGTGGTTTGTGATTTTGGTATTCTATCTAAGAAACACTGACTCTACTCAGTGTCCTAAGGAGCCACACAAAGTCCCTCTCATTTCATCTATGATTCTCATTGTATTAGTTACACAGATCAATGACGGATTTTCAGTTAAATTTTGTATATGTTGCAGGATGTGGATTAAAGCTCTTGCATCTGCTTACAGACACCCTATTGTTTCAACCCATTTGTTAAAAAGATTACCCTTTCTCCAAAGTGTTGCCTTTGTAATTTAGTCAACAATCAGTGTCCCTATATGTATGGGTCTCTTTTTTTGAGCTCTCAATTCTGTTTCACTATTTGCCTAGTTTTATAGTAACACCACCTTGGTAGCTACCATAATTTTATAATAAATCTTGAAATTAGGTAGTGTGGTGGCTGACTGATTTTCCACTTGAGTTGAAAGGAGTTAGCTGAAATGAGTCAGCATGATTCTGGACATGGAAGACTCACCTAAAGAGGCTTGTCGAATGGTATAAAAGGAGAATGGGAGGGAAGGATTTCAGCTGATCTTTCTTGGAAGAGCTTTGTAGTGGGTGTTTTGGGGGCAGGGGAGTTTCAGTGGCTTTTCTTCAAAGAAGTTTTGACTGCTCTCTTTCTCTGGGAGAGCCTCTGTCCTCATCTTCATCTTGGACATCATCTCCTGGCTTTAATGCAGGTCCCTCAGCCCATTTGCACAGACTTCAGCTTCTGGCGCTGGCCCTTGGGCCTTTCTGGCACAGATCCGTGGGTCTCCCATCTCAGATCTTTCTGCCTCCTGATACAGACTTGCATGGGACATTGCCAAGGGATCCACCCCCTCGACTGGGCCCTTCAGGTCTCCAGCATGCAGACAGACATTTCTTTTACATCTGATCTTAGAAAACATTGACTAATACAGGTAGAGGTAGTTGTGCAATATTTTTAAAATTGTTTTGGCTCTTCTATGTTCTTTTCATTTCCATGTAAACATAATCAGCTTGTCAGTTTCTGCAATAAAGTCAGATGGGAAACTGACCGAGAGTCAGTGAAAGCTATAGGTCAATTAGGTATTGACATCTTAATCATACTGAGTTTGATTCTTTGGTGGGTGTTTGCTTAAATTTTTATATATTTAAAATTTTTTTTTTATTTTAAAGAGAAAAAAGAAAGAGAAAAACCAATAAGCAAACAAACCCAAAAACCAACAGCAACAGAAGCAAAGCAACAATAGCAGCAATAAAAAAACAATAACAATATAGACTTTCAAAATAAGATGACAGGAATTTAACAATGGCTGTTATATTGCACATTGTTATCTTCAAAATAGTTGCTCAAGTTACCAGATACAGGAATAAAACAAAACAACAAAACTGAACAAAACATTGGATTTCAAAAACAAGACAGAGGGAAATCCCCCACCACTGCTACAGTGTGTATTGTTATCCTCCAAACAGATGCTCAGACTGCTAGCGTTAGGACTGCAAAGTCAACCAAACAGTACCAGCATTAAGTTAGTATTATTTTTTCACTCAGTTGCTGTCACCCTCTGAGTCGGCCCACTGCCTGGAGGGGCAGGGCTGTTGCTCTCTGGTCTCCAGCCCATGAACAGGCTGACCCGAGGGCAGGCGTGGTTTGGCGTTTTGATTCCCTTTCCATTCCCCGTGGCTGCTGCCGGCTCACAGGAAGGCTTAAATTTTTGTATTTTTTGGTAAGAAGTTTTTCCAAGTAAATTCAGAAATATTTTTTTCTTCTTCAATGGTCTCAAGAATTCTGAAAATTTGACATTATTTATTCCTTAAATATTTAGCTGGCTTCACCCATGAAGCCTGATTTTTCTTTGTGGGAAGCTTTGCTTTCTTTCTAATCTGTTTGCCTCTTACTAACTTCAGTATGTCTAGAGAAAGTCTTTATTTCATTTCTAAAATGTATTTTTGTGGGGAATAGAATCCTCTATCGACATTTTCTGCTTTTTAGAAAAGATTGTTGTGCTATATATGCCTGCTTACATCGTTTCAACAAGGAATCAACCTTCACCCTTATTTTTGTCCCTTTGTATGTACGAGTCACACATTTATCTTCTGGTCGCTTTCACAATATTCTCTTTATTGCTGACATTGCAAAATTTGATTATCTTGTGCTCTCTGCTTTGTTCACTTTACTAAGCTTAGAGTTTATTCAGCATATGTGTAGACTGTGTATGTTGAAGAACTTTTGGTTGTTATTCAACTATATTTTCTGCATTGCCCTCTTTTCAGGGACACAAATTACATGTTGATTATTAGGTCACTTCAAGTTGGGCTATGGCTCACTGATACATGTTCTGTTCTTAAATTCTTATTTTTTTATGTCTCTGCTTAATTTTTGCACATATTAAATACAATCATAATAACCATTTTAATGCTACATTTTACTAACTCTAACATCTGTGTTCTGAATTATTTTCACTTTTCTGGTCATGTCTTCCTCTTTCTATAGCCAGTCATTTTTATTAGATGCTACACATTGTAAATTTTACCTTCTTGGATGCAGAATATTTTGTATTTCTATAAACACTCTTTTCTTTTGGATACAGCTAAGACGTGTGGAGACTGTTTAATCCTTTTAGGTTTCATGTCTCAGATTACCTAGGCAGGTTTAGGATGGTGATCAGCGTATGGCCATTTATTACTCACAATGGAAGCAAGAGCCTTCTGAGGATTCTACTAATGCATTTTGATACATGAGGTTCTGCAGTCTGGCAGGTGGTAACAGGCACATCCTGACCCCGTGTGAATACTGGCTGTCATTCCTTCTGACCCTGTTATATAGTCTTCCCCTAGCTGCACCAGTCAGCTTTCCATCACTGCAATAAAATACCTGACACAGGCTGCTTGTAAGGCAAAGCAGGGCTTATTTAGCTCTCAGTTTTGGAAGTTCATATCTTGGTAATAGGTCATATAGGAGGATCTTGAACTGGAGGGAGGGAGAGAGACAGAGACAGAGACAGAGAAACAGAGAGAGCACATAAACAGACACCCATCCCAGGATCCCACCTTCCTCTCTGAAGCTGTGCCATCCAAAGCTAAAGACCGGTGGACCCTACCTTGGGAAGCTCCACAGCACCCACAACTCTGCCACCCAGGGTCAAGTCTTCCCATGCAGACCACTTCGAACCCTCACCGGGCAAACACAGCTGGCCAAGTTCCACTGTGCCTTTCTCCTCTTTCCGCTCTGCTGTGTGAACCTGTTTGCCTTGGTCTTCCGGACACCTGCTCTTCCTCTTTGACCCGGTGACTTGTGACTCTACCTGCTGCTCTTCCTGCTCCATGCCTGGGACACTCTGGATTCAGTAATCTGGAACAATGCTCAGGGCCCTCCCATTTATTCTCATCTTTTACAAATCATTGTCTTTTGTTATTTATATCCTTTGTCTCGTAAATACCGTTTCATGCATTTTGTATCATTTTGTTTATCTCATTTGGGAAGGTAACTCTCCTCCTTGTTACTCTGCCCGGACTTCAAGCAGAAGTTCCTTTAGATCTTCTTAAATTACAAATATTTACATGGTTCTGGTCAGGCTATATGTATCATTTATGGTCGAAGAAACACATTTCAGACATTTGCCGTCTTTCTAAATAGTTTCACGATTGCCGTTTGAATAGCTGAATAGCTGAAAAATATTTCACAGCATGCCAGATTTTTGGAGAGTAATTTATGTATTCAAGAGTGATTTATGTTTTATCTATTTCCAAAGATGAATTTCAGACGACTTATTGACAAAAGGCCTACTAAATATGAGTCATGTTGCATGAATTAAAAGGAAAAATAAGGTCAAGAAAAACAAAGAAAGTAATAATGCCAACTATGATACTATCTGCTTTAACTGAAAATGAGACTAGACTTTGGGCATTCTGGCTGTCAGACGTGCCCACTCTATTAGTTAGAGTGTTATTACTATCAGAGTGGAAGGGGGCTAATGCATCTAATACTAAGAGTTACTGAACGTCTACTATATGCACCTTAACAAATGGCATAATCAATATTGTGTTCTGTAAGCTTCACATCACCTTTGCTGAACTGGCCCTGGACCATCGCGCGAAAGACAGCCAGGGACTAACATGGTACAGCAGGGATTTAAAGGCCAAGGCCACCATTGCAAAGTCCCCGCAGGAGGACAGACATTTTTCTGGTAATAAATGCTGTGCGAAGCCTCACAGGGCGCAGTTCACCCAGGCAGCAGTGCGGGAGCCCACGGCAGCTCACACTCGTGCAGATGGGTTTCACAGGGCCTGTCTGGCTCAGCGCCTTCTGATGGGTGCACACCGAACCCTCCTCATCTGAGGGGCTCTCAGCTGGAGCTGCACTAAAATGGCCTGTGTATGGCACTTTCTTGGCTCATAACCTTAGCAAAGATGGCACTTAGTACCTGCGAGGAGAGACTCGCCATGCCCACGCCTGCAATCCGTGTTGCTCTGGAGACCTTCAAAGGACCTGGACACCTATTTCCTGCTTTCTGATGAGGTTCTATTTCACGTAAATTAACTCCTCTTTCCTGCAAACTGCTCTGTGATTGCTTGGGCTTGCTTCCGAGGTCCACCTCTCCCTGAGCACTCTGGGGCTCCCTTTGCTCTCCTCTGACTGCTGTCAGCCGTTCCTTTTCCTTTCAAGTTCCCATGTTCCCTAACCCTTGGGGGAATGTCATTGGCCTTTTCTCTTTGTGTTTAACACTTTAGCATCAACGCTGCTTTCCACCTTAACGTCATTGGGCACAAACTCCTGATAATGCTTGGTACTTAGAGCAGGAAGGATAAACGTGCAGGAAGAAGCCTGATTCTGACCTCAGGGGTTCCTCTCAGAGAGACAAGGGTGAAACTGTCATTTTAAGAAACAAATTTCAAGTTGCATCAACAAAGCAAATGTGAACACTCAAATAAGAAATACCAGGAAATATTTCTTTGAAACATATACTTTTTGATACTGAAAGTGATATAAACATAATACTTTGAGCAGACTCAATTTATTCACTTCCCAGATGTACCCAGCCCATGTGCCCTGGAGAGACCAGCTGCTGTCATTGTCATTCAGCCCCAGAACTGCCAGCTGTCCCCACCTCTGCCAGGCCACAGTCAGGCTTTTGGAGTGGTTTCCAGCACACACACAAGGGAGGAGACTCCAGACTCCGTGCTCTGGTCCTCCCGTTGACTCTCAAAGTGGATTTTCCTTGTACTCCTGGGCTCAGATAAAACACCTCTATCAGGTGCTTGAGATGCAGGTGACACAGCCTCGAGGTGTAGGGAGTTCACGGCCCGCAGGGTGCATTTGACTCCCAAGGGCCACAGGCAGTGACAGGCGATTGCTCCCACTCTGTCCTCCCTTAGATGGGCAGTCCCAAGAATGGATCTTCCACATCTGGCCAGAGCCCTGCCTCTCTCCTGAGCCCTGTGGACACAACTGACTCATGCCCACTCTTGTTCCATCCGGGTATCACTTTCCCAGTGTCATCTTGTGGCTCTGGGATCCCTCCTTCTGTGACTGGAAGGCAAAGTCCTCAGAAGGAGTCAGAGGTACGAAGTAGGACTCCTCCAAATGCCCGCTGAATTCACCCAGAAGTCTACCGCAGGTTCAGTTAGGGTTAGGGTCTTAAATCAGTGGTGGAGATATGTTTTTTTAAATCACTGTAACTGTTTTTAAATACTAATATTAATAATTGCTTTTGAGCAACATTATGAAGCCCTTAGTACCTGGAACTTGCTTGCCGCTCTACGCAAGGCCACAGCTCTGCGACTTTGCTGTGTCTCCAGGTACCTGATGACAAGGAGTCGCTCAGCGACTCCGGAGGACGATGTGTCCGAATCCAGGCTCACAACGTGGAGGCAAGCTGCAAGGTCCCTGGGTCCCCTCAGGAGAAACAGAGGGAAAGCCATGCTCTCCTCCACCCGGTGAGCACTTTTAGAACCTCCTCTGTGCCAGGTCCTGTGATGATCAGATAAATACTGTCAAAACTACCAAGCACCTAGGGGCCACAGCCTCCCTGTCACAGGGACATCTCAGGGCCTTTAGTTTTGTCCCCCCAGCTTCTCATTTACAAATTGGGCTTTTTCTCCTACATTTTACACTGTCCAGTTAATGTCAAAGAATTTTTGGAGTCATTGTAGCTGGTGAGTGAAGGGAAAAAAATCAGAAAGGGACCAGAAACAAACATTTGTACAGATCAGCAATCATCACTTTTAGTTGGAATTGTGGACTCCATAAGACGACACAAACTTGGCAGTGCGTGCAAAGAAAGATGTCACGATTTTATTAAATCTTTGACTCTGGGAAGCTGTTTGAGCTACTCATATTATAAGGCTGGGCAGGTTTCCTTCACCCTCTTTTTTTTCCTTATTGACATCTTCCAGAGAAAATGCTGCATGATTTGATTTTCGAGGATAATTTGCCTTTTTGTCCTAAGCAGCATCCCTTCCCTTCCTGCGTTAACCTCCTATGCTCTCCCTCCCAGAGCCAGGGAGGATCCTCCGAAATTCCTACCAGGCAGCCCTGTGCAGAGATGGGAGGGAAGGGAAGAGCAGGAGGGAGGGACCAGGGGGGGAGGGAGAGGTAGAGGGTGTCTGCTGCCTGCGTACTTGTGCAGGCAGGGAGCTGAGGATGCCAACAGAATAGACAGCGAATTCCATGTTCCCTGTAAGTATGTTACCCTTGCAGAGAACTGAGCCTGTCAGTCCACCTGGAGAGAAAAAGTAGATATGAGCACGGCAGACTAGGTCAATTTACAAGTGACTTTCTCCTTGGCGATAGTGAGGAGTTCTGCTGATCTGCAGTGACTGCCTGGTGCCTCTGGGTCAGACTCAGCTGTCTCCTCCCAGACACTCGATTTTGCAAAAGGGACACACCTTTCTGCAAGAAAGAAGCCTCTGGCCAGACTGCAAACGGTAGGTTGTGACATTCAGCATGTTTATGCAGCAGAATTGCTGAGAGATGCAGGGAGAGGGGGTTGCGGGGGCTGGCTGATGTATTTGCATGAGGGAGTGTTGTAGTTTAATTGTCAGTTAAAAGAAGCATTGTTTCCTAGGCTAAAGTAGCAGCTTAAAATGCCGTGTGGAAGCTTCTGCATTTGTGTTTGATGTGGTTTCCATGTTTGTGCATCTTAGAGAAGCCAGGCAGGGTCCACCTTTAAATAACCTGCAGCTTCCTATTTCCCTTCTTTTTTTTCTCTCCCTACTGCACAGATTCACCCCATCTTTCCAGCATTTCCCCGCCCTCCTCCTCACCCTGTGGAAGCATGGCCTGTCTTCACCTTGAGGCTTTTGCACCCTGAGCCTGGATTTCCAGCTGGTTTGCTGCAGGTGGCTGTGGATGCCCAGGCAGACTGAGGCGCAGGAGCGTTTGTGCATGGGAGTCGGAGACCATGGCAGTGCAGCTGGTGCCGGACTCTGCGCTCAGCCTGCTGATGGTGAGTGCGTGGGAGGAGGGGCCGGCCGCGGTGCCCTTGGCCTGCGCTGACTGCCTGGGGCTGGGCTGCTGCTGCAGTGGCTGCAGACACGGCAGGCCTGCTCTGCTGCCTCCGCAGGCTCTTCGGAAAGCAGTTCTTGGGTCAGAGAGGCGGCATGACTAAGCACTCTCAGCGAAAAGAAGCGGTAGATTTGCCATTTTAGAAACTTGTTGCTGTAGGCTGTTTGGAAAAAGGTGCTTGGGAATCAGTGCTAGATGCCCCTCAAGAGGAGATCTCTGGGGCACCTCCCTAGTGCTCAATGTGCCTCCCACTTGGCCTTTTTACATCTAAAGCCACAGCACAGCATTTGTTTGTTTGTTTGATCTTTTCTTTTGTTTTTTAAAGAGCAGAATGTATTTATTGAGTGAAAGAAAGCTTCTGTCTGGGAGAGACAGAACGGGTCCAGAGTGGTTGCCAAAGATTCTGTCTTTTCTAGGGACTTTCAGAGCAAAACCACAAGGACCTGCCTCCCCTTGTGGCTGTTTGATTTCTTCTTGGAGTAACTGGAAATTTTGTCCGCAGTGTGGATGGCTAGTATCCTCCTTTCAGGTGCCCCTGAGTCTGCTCAGATTCCTGTAGGAGCCTGTAGAGGTTTACAGCAACCTTGGTGACCCTTGGGCTACTGAGTCAGAGGAAACACTTCTCCCGTCCACAGCTGGCGGGGCAACACTGGCCGCCCCGTCCAGACACTGATGTACGTGTGGACCACTGATCTCTTTACGCCCCTGTGTGATTTTTATGTTAAGAAAGCTGTCACTGGTAGCATTTTGAGCCAACAGGGCAGTGACCCTTTCTTCTGTTACCTGGTTGGCTTTTGTTTGACCCTAGTGTCAGTTGCCGCGGCTGTCATTTTGTTCTTCCTTCTTCCTCCACCCAGTGGCTCCCAGGCCAGGGTGATGCTCTGATCAGAGGTAGCCTGCGTCAGCTTGGCATGGGAATGCGCTTCCCGTTTACACAGGAGACTCTAGGATCAGTGTGAGTACTTCCGCTGTGTGTAATGATCTATGTTTTCCAACTGCAACGGGGAAGGGCAGCTTGGTGAGGCCGGATGAGTTTATTATGGGCACTGGAAGGAGTAGCCATGGAAGCCAGCCCCTGGGAGGAGAGCAGATCACGCTAGAGGGACAAATATCTTGGTGCTTTGTTACTTAAGATGTCACTTGGGTCACGGAATCATTTGAGCAGCCTGAGATTACATGGGCCTCTGACTTCTGATTTCACTGAGGGTCAGGATTAGAAAGAATGAAAATGACTTTCTGGAGAAACCACACGCTACCCATCTTCCTTCCTGCATTAATGCTACTATCTGATGACACTTCATCTTCCCTTATCTACCTTGGGTTAAATAAGTGTCTGGTCCAGGATCTGAGTGTTTCCCATGGTGGTTGGGCCTGAAACGCAGTTCTATCAGGAGCAAGAGACTGCTGGGAGCCAGAGGTCTTGGTTTTGTACACACAAGTAGAGAGGTACACACGGCTGTGCTCACGTGCACATGTGTTATCCGATATGACCTAGCCCTGCAGCATGATCATAGAGAGGAAGGAAGTTTTCCATAAAAATACTTTCAGGGGGAGTCAGGCCTGCTTGCCTCTGGCTGCACTGAACTCTCCTTCTGTGTAGATGTCTGTCTGTTTTTACTCCAAGGCCCTGAGGATGCATCTTTGGTACTTACGCGGGCTGTGGCTCAGCCTCCCAGCTCAGCTGCTCCTGTGTGCACATGCTCGGCCCCCTGTCTGCTGGAGTCTGAGCTCCGACTTTATCCTCCATGCATCAATGGCCTCTGCCCCAGATCTCTCCCTGGCCCGCGCCTCCTGCCTGGATTAAAGGATTGTGTTCTCCTCTCGCTCACAAGCTGGGAAAGTAGCTCTTGACACCACCATGGCCCATCAGATTAGAGCCCCCTGGAGAACTGACTGTAATTGGAGTCGGTGCACATTTCCTGGTTCACATTTAGTTCAGGAAAATTTTCTTCTATGGACTTTGGTGCTTTTTTTTCTTTTTTAAAGGTAAACCCCAAAGTAATAGCGTCCCTGACCTGTTACATGATGAGTGTCAGAATTTATAAGCAAGTAAGGGAGAAAAGAAGGGAGGAAAAGGGGCTAGTTAGTGGATAGGCTTTGGCTGTGAGTACAGGAAGGAAGTTATAAACATTATTACTTATTGGTGCATTAATCAGCCAGTCAGTTCCCGGTGCTCACTCGGCATCTACACACGGGCAGAGGGACGTGCTGCACTTGCCAGAGCCAGAGTCATCAGTGCACAGTTGGGGAGTTCAGTACCAGGTTACATGACAGCAGCTCTGATTTTGCACTCTGCAGTCACCAGCTGCAGGCAGATGGGAGATTCTCTGGCTGTGCCGCTCGCTTGGATAAGGAGGCAGCCAGGGTTGAATTGAGGGCAGATGCTAAAAGCTGCTGGGCACAATATGTTTATCTAGTCCGGAAATGGCCACAGAGTCTGGAGGGCCAGAGAGCCCTGTGTTCTCACTCAGCTTTGCCACCTAATGTATAACCCTGAATACTTGGCTTGCTCTCTCTGCTCCTCATGTGTGCCATTTGCCTCCTGAGAGAGTGGCACTAATTTCCAGGGTCCTTTTCAACCCTGCTAACACAGTGTAGGGCCCCTAGGGATGCTTTCTAGGACAAAGATCCTAAATAGTCCACTCAAGTGTTTTATTCATCCCTCTGTCCTTGTTTTCAGTCTGCCACATGAGCTTCTAGGCTGAGGTTTGTTCCCACCCACAGGGCTTTTCTGCCAGGACAAGTATACTTCAAATGACTGGGTGAAATGGATGACCACTAAGGTCCCTGCTGGCCAGAGTCCCACCCCATAAGAACTTAGTGTGCTTTGCTGGACCAAAGCCAGGTATCTCCGCACAGTCTCTGTGTAACTTTGCCTCAGGGATGGGGGCCTGGGCTGTGAGATGCCCCGAGCATCTTTAAGTTGGGGGACAGGAGATGGGAGATCAATGCCCTGATTCTTTCGATGGAGGCTTGGGGAGGAGGTGTCCGCACTCAGGCAGGTGGAGACCGACTCATGACTGAGAAAGAGTGCATTGAGGGAAAAGACGGATGCTGGCGGTAGAGATGGCCCCACATGTCCCTGAAAAGCCCATCTCGCCAACTTCTCGGGAATCTCAGAAGCAAAAACAGCATCGCTGTGTTCCCCACCCTGTTGGGGGTCTTGAACTGGGAAGGACTAAGTGAAGAGCGGGGTGCTCTTGACTGTGCATCATGTGTTGAAGTCACGCGTGTTCAGAAAGCTGCCAGGGCTGAAACGTGCTGGTCTCAGGGATTCGTTGATTTCTTTGAGTCTGGAACAAAAACTCAAAGGTGCTATTGTTCAGCTTAGGTTTTAGATTCAAAAAGCTCAGATTTGGGGGTCAGCTATAGCTTTCCCTTCCTCATTGCTTTATTTGTGCCTCAGCCATTTTCTTCGGGACTTTTCTTTTTTACCTAAGCAGTAAATTGCTGAGTATATCTCAGAAGCATATGAGCCAATTGCTGGCTTCAGGCAACTTGCAATTTAGTTGGACCAACAGGATGCAGGAGCCTGGGAGCCACAGTGCAACTCTTCTAAACAAGAGATGACGGCTCCAGAGGACCACCTGCAACCTGTCAACAGGGCAGCATCCAGCTCTTCTCCATTCCAGCCCTAAGGTTCCCTGAGTTCAAAGGCCCTGGGGCACAGTTAGAGTGGAGGAACTAGATCTTATCTGGATCTTACTAAGGTGAGGTGTTGCTGAAGCAGGTGTCAAGAGCAGATTTCAGGTTCTGGCTTCATCTGGGTCCAGGTGGTGTTTGGGAGAGAGGAGAGTGCACCGGTTTGGCTATATCTGACAAAAAGTTCACGAGGTTAGAAAGACCAATGAGGGTGTAACCAAGGTCCTAACTATATTACTATGACCCAATTTTCCTCTACATTTGACCTGTCATAGGTATCTATTCAGGGGTTTTAATGGATTTATTTTTTATTTTAAAGGATAAAAACAATGGTATGAAATTTCAAAGCAAGTTTGTAGGAGAGTAACAATGGTTAGTACATTGCATATTGTTAGATCCCAAATGACAAAAAGATAGAGAATACACTTGAGTTCTGTCTTGAGAAATCCTATTTTTTGAGTTAATATAAATAACCTTTATGTTTTTCAAAGTGCTTTTGAGCCTGTTGTCTCACTGGATAGTCTCAGTAATCTTGCGAGTCAGGTATTATATCTGCTTGTTAAATGGTAAAGCTTGGTCCCTGAGAGGTTAAATGGTTTGCCTCAGATGACTTGTGATGAAACAGAGATATTATCTTGGTTAAGTCATAAATTTGAAAAAGTGATATGGACAATCTTTAGCAAAGTTAGAGCAAAATAATGGTGTGCTAACAGTGTCTCAAAGGATGTATTCAGAGGGGGCCATTTGAGCAGAGTGCTGGGAGTTTGACTCTTGAATGTCATTTATCTTTCTGCTGTGGTAAAGTAAGATAATCGCCAAAACATCCATGGTAAATGATTGTGTTATTGCTGTATATAAATCCATAGCTAATATCCTTCTTAAACTCAATGATCCACTTTCTAAGGTGCATTTTCTCAATGGGTATATCTGAAATCTTGATATTAATAATTTTTAGTTTGTTTACAAATTTCTTTCTTTCAAAAGGTGGAACTTGAAGTTAGTGATAGTAATCTCTGATCACTTTTTGCTAGATTATTAAACTCCATTTCCTGGCAAATCTGTTTTTGTGCACCTAAGCGAGAAAGACTATCTCAAATTACCAGTATTGGCAACTTGGGAAGTTGATGGACTGGGGTTCCTGGGGAGTCCAAGGATGAAGGGGCACTGGGCAGCTGGCTTGGAGACCCAATGGTGGCATTCTAACTCTGTTTCTGTGGCTCTGCCAGCTCTTGACCCTGCTTCTCTCCATGTTAACAGAGTCTGTGAGAGAGTGTGACAAGGGTCTTTAGGATCACTTGTCTCTAGATCTGTGAATGCAGATAGATGAACAGGCCTTCACTTCTGTGGCTGTGGTTTACGAGCTTGTTTGGTTCTTTTGGGTAATAAGCTTCTTCTGAGCCATTTCCCGGGTCCAGGCCTGGGGGTTTCTGACTGCATAGGTTGATTTCTGTGTCTAGACACGTGAGGAGGAAGGAGACATGGCGCCTGGCTGGTTCCCCACTTGAATCACACGGAGCTTCCATATGAAAAGAGCTGCTGCATCAAAAAGAAGAGAGGAGGCTGGCAAGGCAAAGACAAACAGTGTCCAGGTGTCCAGTGGTCTCTGCACCTTACACAGCACTCCTGAGTTCCAGGGAGCTCAAGTCAGGGAGTCAAGCTAGTCAGGGAGACAGAAACATCAGTTCTGAATCATGGGTTCAGTTTCTCTACAAATAAATATATTTGGAGAAGCCCAATTTTCTGAATATTTTATGCTAGGTTGAGTGAATCTCACCATCTGTAAGATGAGACAGTAATAGCTACTACGTAAGATTTGGGATAATTCAGTAAGCTATGTAAGTAAAGTGTTGAGCGTTTGGCCTGAAGTAAGTACCCAGTAGTTATTAGTAGTTGCCCCTTCAGCTTAAAATGTTAAGAAATCTTCATTTATTGAAACTCACTCACTGGACTCCATATGAGCCAAACTAATCAGAAACACAAAAGAAGCCACCCAACTCTCCCTTTGGGCATCCCAGTCTCTGGGTAGTGAGTGACCATCACTAGACAACCAGCCAGTGGTTTTTAAAAAAACAGATGTTCCTAGGGCCACACAAACCATTCCAGTCGTGCATAAATGTAAATTTACATTCCTGTCTTAAATGACTAACAAAATTTTCATGCCCTCCAAAGGGAGATGCCTAAAATATGGGCTGCAATATGTTCTCTCTGGCAAATGTAAAATGCAAGCCTTTCAGGCGTGCTACACAAGATGGGGTGGCTAAGAGATTCTCTGCTAAAAATTAATTGCATGGCTGTTTTGTGGTGTTTAATAGTGGCTTGGAGAGCATATGTTGTGGTTGCAGGTAGCAGTTTCTCATTGAATTTTGTGCCAGAATATGAAGTCTAATGGGACATATGGTATTTAGCCTGGTCGTCATCAGAGGTCCTGGAAGCGTGATTGACTGAGACCACGTGGTACGTGTCAGGGGAGGAGGCTGCATTCCGATGTCAAGGTAACATTGGCTGCAACTCAGCTTGCATCACAATAAATGCCCTTTACAACCCTGGATATTAAAACTTTAATCTCACAGAAACAATTTCCGGAATGGTAGATCCAGTTCATCAGCTCATGCAGCGTCATGTACAACGCCGATTTTAACTCTCTTCTGCATGGTAATGACTTCCAAATCCTGTCTTTGGCGCAGGACTTTCCCAGTGATGACAAATCCAAAATGGTTCCCAGATTTATCCCCCTTCTTCTCCCACAGGCACATCAGATGCGTCTCTCCCAAAGAAGGTCTCCTCGTCTCCCTGGCCCACGCGCCTTACCTTGACTGATTAGTGGCAGTGCCATTTCTCCTGTCCCCAGGGATGCACTTTTGACCCCTTGCTGGCCGCAGGTTATGCTGCTTCCACTGTCTCAGTTCCTGGTCTGGCGCCTCCTGCCCACTGCCCTCTCAGCCTTCAGGCTGAGAGAAATTCCGCCGGACTTTGTCTTTGTACAGATGTCACAGAGTGGACTTGCACAGCGCCTGTCATTTAGTCAGTGCACCTTTTCTCCGTGGTCCTGGGGTGCAGGCCAGGGCCTGGCACTCACGGAGGAAGCCCTGTGAGCTCCGCTGCCAGGCCTCCGGTGGCCTCTGGATGGTCAGGGATTGCTGTAAGCACTTCATGTTACAGGTGCTGCCGTGGGACATGGACTGCTGTCTTACACTCATTTTTTGAATAAGTAAGAACACATTGTAAAACAAAGACAAACAGTGCTGTGCTGTGAATTGTAAGCCCGCAGGAATTACCATTGCTATGACATGGTAACTGTTACGCATTAGGCATAACTGTGCAGCGGCAGTACAGCTGGTTTGTTTACACCGACGTGACCACTAGTGCGTGAGCACGGCGTGGCACCACTGTGTGAGAGCCACTGTGGTGCTGCGAGCCGGGGGGCTTTCACTCCTGTCACAGTCTTCAGGGGATGCTGGCACTCATGCCATGTGGAGCTGTGAGTAATGCCCTGTGTTGCTGCGTGTGTGTCCCCACTGACAACCCACCAGCTCATGTCTGTGCCCCTCAAATGTACTCTTCCACTCTCCAGGTTTCTTCCCTTCGCTTTGCTCTCATTCCCTTGCACATATATTCAGTGTTATTTCCTGCTATGTGCGTCTCTTTTCCTTAATACATTGTGGGTGTCTCATGCAGGCAGAACACTCTCATCCATTTGTTCAGCACATTCCTTGAGCACCGACCCTCTTCTGAACACTGCACTAACATGAAGAATTTGGCGGGAACGGCTCGGATAGGGCTTCTGTTGTGGTCGTCAGCCTCATGCTCTCTGGGGGAAAATGAAGAACTGTTAAGGGGTGATCAGTTCCTCCAGTGAATTAAACACTATGACTCCAGAAGGTATCTGGGGACAGCATGAAGTGGGTGGTGACAGAAGTCTTCTCTGAGGAGATGACATTCAAACTGGGGTTCCAATGGCAAGGAGGAATCGAAGGCAAGCATGAGTGTGTCTTCCAACCAGGCCAAAGACTCTGGGGCAAGAAGGAGTATTTGGCAAATTAATTGCTCACATCCTGGCAGTTTAGTATTAGAGCATGAACTTGGAACTTGTATCAGGCCGGGGAAATAAGAATTACAGGAAACACTTAGGTGGCACCATGCCACAGGCAATGGCCCACACCCAAGGGGTGGTGGAGAAGTGTGTAGGAAGAAGACACTCAGGGGAGCAGGAGCCCCCAATCCAGCCCACACAGTGTGTGCACTGCCCACTGTGAAGAAGGGCACATGTAATCATCAGTAGGAAAGCCATGGACCTTGGGTCCGTAATGCTAAGTGAAACACACCAGAGGAGGTCAGACACTGGATGGTTTCCTTAGTATGAGAAATCCAAAGTATAAACAATTTAAAGAGCAGTGGTAGGAAACAGCCTCTGTGGTGACGGAAAGGGGTCTGGGATGGAGGGAGAGGGGAAAGTGGGTGAGAAGAGGGAGAAAATTATGAAGACGTGGCATGTGTATGCAGTAACTCCAAGATGAATTTGAAAGTGTTATATATCGCAAATGTCTATTAAATAAAAGCTTCAGAAATGACTTCAAGCCCTTTTATAAAGTGCTTAAGATTGGGCAGGGAAGACTGGACAGGGAAGGGACAGGGGTGCTTCCAAGCAGGAAAGGCCACAGGCAAGGATGGGACCAGGTGGAGGCGACTGTGAAAGGCGGGATGGGCGGAGGGTGTGGCTGAACGAAGGTGAAGATGTGGACAGGCTCTGTGGGTGGACCAGGAGGAGGAGAGGCGCTGGCTAGGAGAGTTGGGCCATGAGGGAAGCCGCTGCGGATGCTTCTGTGAGGCCTGGGCTGGAGGCCCAGCCATGAGGGGACTGTGTTCTCAGCAACAAATGTACAAGGGACGTGGGGATTGGGAAGCTGAATCTGGTGGTGAAATGAGGAGTGATCTAGGGAGGCTGGGAGGAGAGCCAGATGGGGGTCACTACACGAGTCTGGGTGGCAGGAAGAGATGGCACTGAGAGGACAGGACAGAGTGCTGGGAAGGGAGCATTTTCAGCACTGCATGGTAGAGGGAGGCAGGGCCCTTGCCGAAGGAGGAGCCAGCCAGGACGGCAAAGGATGGTGACAGAGGCTACCAGAAGCTTGCAGGCAGGCTCACGTTAGGGTTAGGGTTAGGGTTAGGGTTAGGCTTAGGGTTAGGCTTAGGGTTAGGGTTAGGGTTAGGTTGTTTCTGTCTGGTGGGTTAGGGTTAGGGTTAGGGTTAGGGTTATGGTTAAGGTTAGGGTTAGGGTTAGTGTTAGGGTTAGGGTGTTGCTGTCAGGTTGGTTAGGGTTAGGGTGCTCCTGTC
>PVJX010003315.1:0-111052 GCA_004027295.1 Dolichotis patagonum | reverse complement strand
TCTGTATTTCCTTTGATTTTGTTATACCTGATTGAAAGAACAACTATTGTGAAGATAACGAGATATACTATGGTACCTATTACTGTTATCCCAGTAACCTGCTGTGAATTCTGTACCAATTTCACTGCACTGCCTCAATTGGCTTTGTTCTGTCTTGTTCTGTTGTATTTTACTACTTTCAAAATAATAATTTAAAAAAAAGAAGAAGGTGTCTATTTTCGCCAAAGGCACTTAAAAATGACATATCCCTCACACACAAGGCAGCACTACATATATCAAGTTTTTAATTTTACTGAGCCAGTGTCAGCAGTGTGTTGTTCTAGTTTGTACCTGTGAATAAGCCTTGGCATGTCAGAGAACCCTCAGAGTGCTGGGGCAGAGGCCTTGCTGTGTTAGCTGTGTTACCCTGGCCAGGTTGCCTTACTTCTCTGTGCACTGGACTCCCCTTCAATCAAACAAAGCAGCCTTGGAAACCACCTCAGTTCTTAGAAAAAGTCCATGAGTAAATAGATGCCAAAGCTTGGAAGGATGCTTCAATATAGCAAGCCCCAATTAAGGCTGCTTGCTATTATTGTGTTAATAAAAATACATACGTACTGGTTGCTTGTAAAAGTTCTGTGTTTTGGATTCCGTGTTTACTGCCCCTGATAGTAACTTACATGTTGAAGGCCTAAGCTGCAGTGTGGCTCTGTCTGCAGATGAAAATTAAATAATTAACTGAGGTCTTAGCACCTGACCCTGTCCAGCAAGAGGAGACATCACCTATGGTATCCTTTTGAGAAGAGAAATCTCAGTGGGTATAGTGGCAAATACCCATAATGCAGCATTCAAGAGGCTGAGTCAGGAGGATCACCAAGGGCTAGAGAGAAGCCTGAACTACACAGTGAGACCTTGTCTCAAAATAGATAAACAAACAAATAAATAAAAATAAATAAAAAGAGACATCATTTTCATCAGAGAGACACAGAACTCTCTCTCTCTGTCTCTGTCTTTCTGTTTCTGCCTCTCTGTCTGCCTGTCTGTCTCTGTCTCTCTCCATGTCTCGCTGTCTCTGTCACTCTGTCTCTTTCTCTGTCTCTCTGTCTTTCAGCCTCTGTTTCTCTGTTTCTGTCTCTCTCTCTGTCTCTGTCTCACTCTCTGACTCTGTCTCTCTATCTCTCTGTCTCTCTGTCTCTCTGTCTGTCTCTGTCTTTCTCTGCCGCCCCCCCCACATAAAGTCTGTGAGCACACAGTCAAATGGCAGGTCCTACAAGCCCAGACAAGTAACCTCCCCATGGAACCTGTCCTATCAGCACCTTGACCTTGGCCTTCCAGCAGCCAGACCGTGGGAAATGAATTCCAGTTTGAGCCGAGAGGCTGTGATGTTTTGTGACAGCAGCCCTAGTGTCCCACGAGTCATGTTTGTATCTTTTGCTCATATTTCTGTCGGGTTAGACTTGGTTGGTCTCACGGTGTGAGCTCCCGCATCCTGTGATAGAGTCTGAGGCTAGGTGGGCTGATGGGAGGACCCCAGATGGGAGACCAGGACAGGGTGCCGGTTTACCCCTGGTTTCCCCCAGCCAGCAGGCATGGATGTAGCAAGACTGACGGCTGTAACCGCTGCAGACAGAAACATGAGTCAGGGAGCACGTGGGGTGACATTTTGAGGCTTAAATAATCTAGATATAAGAAAATACGTGTAATTCTAGTCCTCAATACCAGCACAATTACAGAATTCCACACTCTCCTCCAACGACTTAACACAGCACCGGGGAACCTTTCCTTGACTTGAGACTGTTTTTACACATTGTCGTTTATTAAGGAAAAATCCAGCAGTGTCGGTTACTTTCCACCTTGGTCCATTCCCACGTCAAACCCTTGGTACTGAAATATGCTTTTTTCAAATTTTAAATCCAAAATTGTAATTTAATGCAGAGCAATTATAAGTAATGGATGCTGACAGGTTTGCACTTCTTTGCCTCCACCAGAAATATACGCACACATCGGTTCCAAATTTTTGAATGTGATATCCAAAAAAGTTAGGGGCTAAGAAATGAGAGATGGCTCATTTGAAATCCACACCTATGAGCTTTAGAACTTGAATCTATGGGGAAATTGGGAAGCCAGACACATAAGATCGTCTGTCAAGCTATTTGAAAGATGACCCCACCCTGGTCTGAAGAGAAGGCAACAGAACAGGATGGTAAAGCGTGACCCTAAGAATGCGGGTTCAAAACCCAGGCCTACAGCTTAACTAGTTACGTGACCTTGGCTAACACAGTTCACCCAATACGTTTCACTTCTCCAGCTGTAAAGCAAGGGTAACGTTATCTGCCTCACTGAGTTGTGAGAATTATGTAGCTAAGGACTGGAAAGTGCTCAGGTGGGCTCAGCACATACTATAAACTCTGCAGTGACTGAACGTCTTCACCAGTGACTACCCCACCCTCATCGTTAGCCTCTCCCTGCCTTTCTCTTATATGGCATCTCACCTTCCCCACAGAGCTTGGGCTTCTCACACAGTGGTCCCAGAGGGGCCACCGTGCTTAGCCAGAATGATGAACACAACCCCTCAAAGCCACACTCCCCCTGCCATGCTGGCTTGATGGTAGACTGAGATGCACCTGGATGTGAAGACCTCCCTGTGGGCCTCAGCCTCCTAAGCAGGCCCTTGTCTAGCTGGCGAGACTCCCTCACGTAAACTCATCAAAACTGCAGCTTAGTCAGGTTGCTACTGGGCCAACATACCTGAGAGAAGCAGGTGACAAGGAGGAAAGGTTTATTCTGTCTCACAGTTTCAGAGCCTCGGTTCCTGGTCTCTTGACCCTGGTGCTTTGGTCCTGTGGCAGCAGGAGCCCATGGTAGAGGAGGCTGCTGGCCTCACAGCAGCCAGAATGCAAAGAGAGGAGAGGGGCTGGGGTCCTTTCTCCCTGCAAGGACACCCCCAGTGACCTAACCTCCTTCCACAAGCCCCATCTCCCAGTCTTTAACCCAGCGGCCTTGGCAACATGATCCAGATCCAATTTGTAACGGTTCCCATTCCTCAAGCAGAGGCATAGCAAGAAACAAGAAAGGCAGCACAGGCCACCTCGCCCGCGCCTCCCCCTGAGCACCTGTGCAGCCCAGCCTCTCCCTGGTGGGACGGTCCCCCCACCATGATCCCACAGGGAAGGAAGTGACCGTGCAGAGGGGTGACCAGGAACAGTGCAGCTTCCCTGTCAACGCGGCGGCCTCTGAGTCCACGGGGCAGAGCAACCATGCAAAGGGACCGGAAGGGTGGACTCACACAGACAGCCAAGGTCCACACCCTAAAATACCCCCACGAGAGGACAGCCACCAGAAAGTGACTCCCTTGTCACCAGGAAACCAGAGCTGGTGGCAAGCGGCTAATCTCAAAAAATAACGGGGGAGAGGGTAGGGTCATTTGTTAGTGAGGTGTGGCGGCCACAACACCATGTCTATTGTGTCATCAAACAACAGTTTGTCAGATGCTTGGTTCCTTTTCAGAAACTTGCAGTTCACGGGACGGCTTTAAACCCGGCCCTTTGCCGCTGTGAATTGTCACGCGCAGGGTTCCACTCGGCTCTCAGCTGATCCAATCGGACCCGCCTTCCCCCTTCCAAGCTATGGCTGTCGGTTTAGGATTAAACCCCGGCAAGGTATTTGCTCTGATTTCCCAGCGGCTCGGAAAATGAACCGACTACAAGCGGAAATTTTTAGAAGCTACATGCCTTCCAAATTCCTTTTCATACAAACAGAAATATTAATTGTATGAGCTCTTCTCTGTTCCAGTCACCGAGACCCCGAGCGACTGTCACTCAGAATGCCCCAGAAGCCCGGGTTCAAGCTGTCCCTCAGCCAGGAGGGTCTCCCCACTGCGCCCCCCAACACCAATAAGGAATCAGACGTGAAACGTGCGTGGAGGAGCAGCCTGCACCAAATTCCTCCAAGCTTCGTGGATTTGCGTATCTACTGACTTACGTCGCTCTACCCAGCAGCTCCTCAGGGACGTGCAGTTTAAATACTTCACTCTATAAGGAGTATTTTACAGAGCAGGAAAATCTGCACATCCTTTCCAAGCCACAGTAACCCCCACATCCTCACATCATCCTGATAGGGGACAAAGGACAGCTCGTGTCCACGACTGCTTCCAAAGTCCCTCACAGAAAACCCAGAGAGAACCCAGCATGCAGGTGGGTTTGTGGGACAGCAGAGCAGGTTTGAGAGCTCTCTGATGCCTAAATATATAAACCTACAGTGTGTGATTAAATTAAAAGGTGTGTTACTGTGAAAGGCACGTTACCATTAATTCCCCTCGAAAGACTCCGCCTCACTCCCAGAACACTCATCTCATCATTCTTGCCACTCTCTGCAGCAGTTCTAGGTGTGCTCCTTCATGAGTGTCTGTACAAGGTGTGACCAAGAATACAGAGAGCTGGACCAGGGGTACAGCTCAGCAGCACTGTGCCTGCCTGGCAAGTGCAAGGACCTGAGTTTGATTCCTGGTGGAGGAGGGGCAAGGAGAAAGAAAGAAAGAAAGAAAGAAAGAAAGAAGGGAGGGAGGGAGGGAGGGAGGGAGGGAGGAAGGAAGGAAGGAAGGAAGGAAGAAAGAAAGAAAGAAAGAAAGAAAGAAAGAAAGAAAGAAAGAAAGAAAGAAAGAAGGTCAGGTGTCGTGGTGCACGTCTATAATCTCAGCACTAGGGAAGCTGAGGCAGGAGGATTATTTGGAGTTCGAGACCAGCCTGGGCTACAAAGTGAGTTCAAGGCCAGCCTGAACTGCACAGTGACACCCTGTCTCAAAAAGACAGAAAATAAAAAAATACAGAGAATACATTTGCTGTTTGCCACCCAACACAAAGCCCGGCTTGTAAAAACACAATGCTAGGTCCTCATCCACCTTATTCACCGTATCTAGCACCATGTAGCTTATGAATTCTTCCCGAAGTCAAAATGATTGCAAAAGGTAAATATTTTAAATGAATTCAGACATTGAGGCAGCCACAACAGCACAACTAAAAACACTCACAAAAGAGGATTCCAGAACAGCTTCAGAGGGTGGCCAGCAGGGTGGGGTGAGTGTGTTCAAAGCAAGGAGGGGATGGGTTTTGAGGGGGGTTAATGGCAATGCGTTTTTTATTGTAATAGTTTTGTTTGGAAGTCTGGGTATTCACCATACTTTTTGATCAAGGCATAGAAGCCCCAGCTCAAATTTGCCACCTGCTGAGAGCTTCTCACCCTTTATCATCTCACTCGGCCTCACAACAGCCCATGCCAGATGGGCACCGGGTCCTGATATCAGTGACATCGCAAATATTCATTCATTGCTCACTGGGTACCAGGGCCACCCAAGCGGTCCTTGCTTATCACTCACATAACCCTCAAGAATCCCGTATTACCATCCCCATTTGATGAGGAAACAGAGGCACAGAGGGGTGATACAAGTTGCTCAGATTCCCAGATGGTAATCGGTGGGGTCAGAGTCAATTGTCATTCTGCCCACTTCACGGATGAGGAAACCAAGGCACGGGAAGAAGCCATGTGACCTCGTTCATGAAGCCAGTGAGAGACCATCGGAGGCTGGATGCCAAGTGTGCTGGCTCCAGGGCCCAAGCTGTGTGTCCCTGACAGATGGAGACAGAGCGGCCCGGCGGCCTTTCATCCCGAGAGCGCCTCACCATGCTGCCCCGGGCACCACAGCTACTTGTGCCCTCAGGTCTGCCCACCCTGCAGTGCCACCTACAGCACTAGGCAGAGTGACCGTCACTATGGGCAAAATGGTAAGCTGCCTGCATTCTGTGATTTCAGGAGCATTCAAACATGGGCGCCCCCTGCACTTAGTGAATCACTCCATTGATGGCCACCTTGGTGCCCTGCAGAAGTGAAATTCTCCCCACTGCACCAGGACTGCATGTCACAGATGCCTTTACCAGACTCCTCTGCAGAAAGGAAGAAAAACAAAGCCTCTCAGAGGACACAGACAGAACAGAAAGCAGCCTCAGACCTGCCTGAACATCCAGCATGGGCCAGAGCTGTGTCCTCCTCTGGGACTCATATCCATCTAAACAGACGTGATGAGCTGGTCAGGCTGCGGACATTTACATAAGAGGTGAGCAGCCTCCTGGGAAAGCTCTCACCCTAAGGGAAAAGAGGTCAGCAGACAAGCCTGGCCCAGCGTCAAAGCCTTAGGCACAGCAAAGCAGATGGAGCTATGAGTACAGCACTGTGTTTTGTCATTCACATTGGTCTTTGCTTTGCATCTGAGAGGTGGGTTGTGAGGGAAAAGAGGAGCTTCCTCACTGGAGTGCTGTCCATGAAATAGGAGGTGGCCTGGAGGAGGGAGCAGGTGGTCTCTGGGTTGGCACGCTGCTGCTGCAGGAATTTATGCATAGCTTGCCCTGTAGGGTAGGTTATGTGCCATGGTCTCCTGCGGTACAGAAAACCAGGGTATAATTCAGGAGACAAGAAAGAACTATCTGAAGGGAAATGGACAAATGAGGATGGTTGTGTCCTTAGGCTCAGGGTCAACTTATTTAAAGATAATCAGAACCACGTCACGGAAGACCACACTAAGGAAAAGCATCTCTGTCTGCAGATGGCCCAGGCCAACTGTGTGAGTGATAATCGTGCGGTCAACTTGAGTGAGACACACGGAGCAGATGGGTGTAGCCCAGCTCTGCGTGAGTCTGAATGACCGACTTACTGAAGTCGGAAGCCCCAGTGGGGATGTAGGTGGCACTGACCAATAGGCTTGCAGCCTGGGTGCAATAAAAAGGGAAAGAAACAGGGAGTCCCGCATTTGCATCTTTGTTTGTTTTTGTGATACAGGGGAGCGGGGATCTCACTCACAACCTCACACTTGCCAGGTGGGTGCTTAGGCCACTGAGCTACATTCTGAGCCCTGCTTTTGCATCTTTGAAGGAACTCCAGTCTTTGCCATCACCTTTGGATGTCTGTCTTCAGGCTTCCATTAGCATGGGATAAAAGGCGAGAACCCAGGTCTCCCATTTATGAACACGGGTCACCCATTTTCAGAATTGTTGAAAGGAAAACAATGTAAAACACAGAATCCAGATAGTCCCCAACCCAAGTTATTGAACTTATATATCTTCCTATTAAAACAGTTAAATGCACACAAGTATGAATATTTTTCAAGTTCTATGGAAGAAAAGAGGCAATGGGTGGAGAAAGTTCAGGGTTTATTGTTAAAACCTCTCCACTACATACAAGTATATTCTCAAGAGGCAGACACTGAGCATCAACAATCCTTTTCTAACCCCTTGCTGATACCAGCCCATGATACCGCTGCCTGTAACCGTACTTCATGTGTTGGAATAATCATCATATAGCTAGCTCTCCCTGAAGGACAAATTGTCAGCCTCACCTGCAATATCCACCCTACTTGACTCCAAGGTGATTGGTGATTCACTGTATGCCATCTGATCTACGGCAGTCACTTGAGGACAAACTTACACATGTCTATCCACAGGCACCATCTTGATTGGCAGGTAGAAAGTCAAGGTGAAAGAAGGGAAAATGAGAATCCCTCCTTTGGGACCCACTTTGTCTCCTGATTGGTGGACGCTCAGTGATTGGGTCCACCAAGCTCAGAAGGAAGCAGCCTGGCTCGAGCATCACCAGCAACACCAAGGCTCCCTTCAAGGCTCCTGGCTCCCTTCACCTGGAGGTGATCCACTGCCAAGCAATCCTGTCAGGTGAGATGAGGAGGCTTCCTTTCAGCCGGATGCCTCCCTCCCTCCTCCAGCCACCCACCTGATCTCTGTCTTCCCACAGAAAGTTCCAGGCAGCAGCTGTCAAGCATGAAGACTCAGTCATAGGAGACTCATCCTCTGGACAATTCAGCCAACAGAAATCATTACAAAGTCTGGTCGAATGTGGGAAACGAGGCGTAGAGATAAGCAACAAGGATCACAGTGACAATCAGGGGCTGGATACCGGGATGCGTGCTAAGCAGGCGCAGGTCACCTGGCAGCGCACATCACTGGGCCGTGCAGCCCAGCTGTCTGCACCGTTACTTCGCTGGCAACCTCATCCAGGCGGAGGCTCCACGGGGCCTGCTGCCTCCATGACTCCCGGGTTTGCTCTGCCCTCTGACCTAACGCCCAGCTACGGGGCTTTGTCCACTGCTCCTGACACCTCCACTCGCCTGTCTCCTCGCAGACAGCTCTAAGGTTAGCACTTCAGACCGAAAGACTAGGATTTCCTGTGCTGGTTCCAAAACCCTGGCCCTCCTCCACCTCCGTAAGAGAAACCCTCGCACATCCAAAACCCTCGGTGTCCTGCAGATCACGGTGTCCCTCAGCGCCCCCTCCAGCTTCCCATGCACAGGGCCGCTTTCTCCCCTCGGCCCATCCGCACCTTCTCCAAGCACGTCAGGAGCCGGGATTTACTGCCACCCTGCACTCGGCTCCTGACCCTGACCGCTCTCCTTCCCAGGGCTGCTGTAAACAAGCTGAGGGGGCCTCCCCGCTGCCGCTTGCGCCTGCCTGCGGTCCGCTCCCCACAGAGCAGCCAGGGTAATATTTTAAAGCGAAACTCGGATCCTCTCCCTGTCTTGTGTGAAGAATCCCAGTGGCCCCTACTGTGCCGAAAACCCGCGCTCAGCCTCTCCGGCTCCAGGGCCCCGCGCTCCCGGCCGCCCACTCCTCTCCATCTGCTTTTCCTCTCTCCAGCTTTGGCCGCGTTGCTTTCCAAACCTGACTCCATCCGCTCTTTCCAGCTGGGGCAGTGTGCATTTCTGCCCGGACACTGACACCGTCTCTCTCCAGCCCCTCCTCATGTTAGCGGCTCTTTTCCAGCCTTCTGATCTTGACGTGACTGTTTCCTGCTCGGAGCCCTTGCCTGGTCACCCTAATCACAGTGACCTCCCAGGTCACCGTCTATACTCAGCTCCTTCCCAAGCCTCATGACTGCCTGACAGGACATGGTTGTGTATCAATTCTCTGGCGCATTATCTCTGTCCCCTAGGATAATGTCACCCCAGGGGCTGCATCTGTCTTCACTGCTGCATCCTCGGCTTCCAGAACAGTGCCTGGAGTTTATTAGATAATAAGTCATTGTTAAATAGATAGATAAATCAATCAATCTATAAATATGCTCAGTGAGTACCCTTTTATTATTAAAATGAATAGCCAGGCATGGTGGTGCATGTCTGTGACACCACCACTCAGGAGGCTGAGGCAGGAAGATTGCCATGAGTCTAAGGACAGCCTGGGCTCCATAGTGAGATCTTCACTCAAAGAAAGAGGGGCAGGGAAGAAAGAGAAAAAGACAGAAAAAAGATAGATTAAAAAAGAAAGAAAAAGAGGAAGAAGAAAGAGAGAAGAAGGAAGGAAGAAAGAAAAGATAACAAAAGAAAGAAAGATAGACAAAAGAGAAATCCATGTAACTCTGGGAACAGTAAAGTGACTTCTGAAAGTAGGAAGGGCCCCAAACTTCCTGTCCTGTGGTACCACGTGCAATACACACACAGTATAAGCATGACTCCTCCACCAGGGGTCATGAAAGGGAAGTGGTGTAAGCTGAGGCCACACCAGCCATCTCTGAGAGGAATGCAGGTCAGTTCTCCGCTGGGTGCCTGTGGCCTATCTGAGGAATTCAGTGTTGATGGAGTTAGGAGAGAGGTATGTGAGTTTCCCACAGCTGCTATGACAAACTGTCACAACCGAAGCTTAAAGTGACACCAACATAGAAGCGCACAGCTCTGGAGGTCAGGACTCTGGAAATGCTCTCATGAGCTGAACCCTGGGCATCACCGGGATGCCTCCTTTAGGGGCTGCAGGAGAAAACCTGTTTTCCCGCCTTTTTTAGCTGCTCAAAGCCACGTGCCCCCTCACCTGCTCGACCACTCCTGCCTCTTCAAAGCTCCCCGCCCAGACCTCATTTTCCATCTCCCTCTGTTTTCTGACTTTGACCCTCTTCCTCCCTCTTGAGAAAATGCTTGGGATGACCTGGGCCCCACCGATAGCATATGGGATCCCTAAGCACATGGGAAAAGGTGGGGGACGCTCTCAAAATCAGCCTTGAGAGTGACCAAGAGCTACGTTGATCTAAAAAAAAAAGTATAGGGACCCCCCCCTCACTGCGCGGGGACCTCTCGAAGACTGGGCTCAGCTCCAAAAGCAGCAGAGGCGAGCAGGGATTTACAGCCAAGGAGCACGGAAAACCACTGCGAGAAGACACCGGGGTAAGGGGGAGTCTGGCTAACCCACTGGGACAGGATTCCCGCTGACACGGAGCAGGATGACCGGCCCTCAGCTGGGGATGGTGGATGGGGAGGATCCTGGTGGAATAATGAGCAACTCACAGGCTTCTTCCTGAAACTGATTTCACAGCCAAGGGCACGGGCGGGCTTAGGAGAAGGCTCGGAGCCTGCCTGAAATCTGACCAAGGAAAGCAGCTTTGTCAAGGGTGGGCCACATGTTTCTAGTTGCAACTTGTATAAAATCTCACTTAATACAATGTTCTAGAACACATCAGTGAACTTACTCAGCAGCCTTCTTTATCTGCACCCTTACAAAAGTGGAAAAGACAGGGGGCGCCATGGCTGGGACTCCAGTAGGGCCGCATCTATCAGGCCTGAGGCTGGACCACGCCTCATCAGAGGACGCCCCCACTGCCTCAGCCTCATGGCTCCAAATCTCCTGCTACCTTGCAAGAAATGGAAGACTTTGCTGTGTCAGTCCCAGTGCATACTAGAAACTTCACGTATTCCTACCTGCTGACGTGTCTATGCAAACACGGAACTGGACACACACAGTATGGATTCTATCACAGCAAACAGGGCTTGGCAAAGGTTCCACGCCATGTGTAACTACCCAAGTACCCTGTTCTGAAATCCCCTGCTGAACCTGTGATGAGACCACACTTCCCTTGGGCTGCTCTGGGAGCAGAGATACAAAAGCCAGCTTCTTTGTGCAAGATACCGGATTCCCTTTATGGATAACTGAGGTTCAATGGCTCCACAGCAAACCAACCAGGGCTCTCTTTGGATGCAAGGCTAAAGTCGGGTCATCATCCGCCGACTGCTGATTGCCCCAACGTGTCCTGGCTCCCTCCTCGTGTTCTCTAATACAAGTATTTCCCCTGTGAAAACCCTCACACATGCCAGCCTATCTTGGCGTCTGCTTCTTTGGGAATCAGGACCACTACCACAGACAGTATCGGATACCACAATGAAGGAAGAACATCCAGCTGGAAAATGCAAGGTGCAGACCGCGGGCAGCTCTGCTTCTTTCTAGTTTTGTCAACCAACTTGTGAAACCCAGTTTTCTTCATGTTCCAAATGCTGGATTAAGCGTCTCCAAGTTCTCATCTTATTATTATTATCATTATTATTATTATTATTTTATTTTAAAGAGAACAAAGAAACCAGAAAAATCAAGAGTAAGCAAACATAAACAAAAAGCAAAATAACAACAAATAGCTATATAGATTTTCAAATCAAGATGACAGAAATCTAACAATGGTTGTTACACTTCCTATTGTTATCTTTAAAATAGTTGCTCAAATTACCAGGTACAGGAATAAAGCAAAACTGTAAAATGGAGCAAAACATGGATCCCACAGCAATGTCCTGCATGAGTCCAGCTGAAAACCTAGAGCTCATGACAATGACTCACGAAAGTCAATTTCATGGATCTGCACTGAGAAGGCCCAAAGGTCAGCAGTGGAAGCTAGAAGGTCTGTGCCAGCGGGGTGAAGGATCTGTGCCAGTAGGCTGAGGGTTCTACAGTGGAGCCAGGAAGCAATGCTCAAACCAAGGAGCAGGGCTCCCCCAATAAGTACGAGTGCCATCCTCAGTAACAACGAGGTCCCAAACTCCTCTGACAATGAGAACAGCCGAGTTCCTATCAGGAAGCCAGCATGACAAGCTCCTCCACCCTCTTCCTCTCCAAGTCTCCTTTTATGCTGTTGGTAACAATCCTCAGGTGGGCCCGCTGCACCCAGTACCATGCTGATTAAATTTAGCTGGGCATTGCAAGTTGACCTGCCAGTTGTCAATTGACAACATGGACTAAAAATAGTGAGAATGGCTTATGTTAGCTGCTACTAAATCTCATCTGATAATGGAAAGGAGAAATTCAGAGGCACTAAATGGTTCACCCAAACTTCACCTCAGAGCTGACTGAGTACAGGCTTGAAGTGGAGCTTGGTTCTTTCCACACTAAGCCTCCTCCATCACATCTGTGCTTATATCCCTAGTTCTTGAGAGGCTGAGGCAGGAGGATCATAAATCTGAGCTAGCATGGACTACATAAGTTGTGCTGCATAGTGAGAACCTGTCTCAAAAACAGCAAAATAAGAACCACCACCACCAAAGAATCTTCAGACTTCAGAGCTCTTAAATCAGCTTTGCTGTAACAACACACAAACACACACAGCTGATGACCACATCAGCCAGGCTGGGGGAGAACGTGGGTCTCTCTGTGGCGGGGCTGGCATGGCTGCGTCCTCTTCTGAGGCAAAGCTTGTTAATAAGATAGCATTTGTCTTACTCTGGTGAGTTTATTTTATCACTGACTTACTGAGAAAGCAAAAAAAAAACACACACAGTGCAACTTCCCACAATAAAGTAAATATCACAAGATAAATGGCAGTGCTGGAACAGAAAGCACTTAGGGACCGGAACGGTCAGAGGCAAACAGTTTCAAGACTATTAGCTGTTAAAGGTTACGCCTTGTGTCACCCCAAAGGGGTTCCCCCTAGATTTATAGTGCGATCTCATGGAAGATTTATGGCCATCTTAATTTCTTTCCCCTATTTTAACTTTAGGAACAGTCAGCATGGGATTTTTTTTCCCTAGGCTATTTAGGAAGAAGCCACTGGTTTTTAAGAAATGCCTTGCGGTACAATTTCAGCAATGTTCGCATCCTTATTATGAATCAGATGATGACTGAAACACCTCCCATATGCCTCTCTGGATCACTCTCTGCCCTGTCCCTGGAAACTGGCCCTGAGGACCAGCGCGTGAGGCCCAGGACCAGGCACCGAGGACCGGGCAGAGGCACGGGCTGGAGGGGACAGGCCTGGGGCTCCGGTGTCCTCTGGCTGGGCCCTGTGCTCACAGTTCTCCCTGTCTCCACTCCAGTACGGAGCCCTGCCTGTGACAGACTGCACCATTTGGTCACAAATACTCCTTTTTCTCTCCCAAGGCAACACTCCCGCCATTGATTTTGGACTTGGACCCTTGACTTGCTTTGGTTCGCGGAAGGCAACAGGTGTGACTTCGGTCTCTTTGGAGCAGCAAGGTGTTTGGTTGGTTTATTTGTTTGTTTCTTGACAGTCTCACTAGGTAGTTCAGCTGGCCTTGACCTCACAGTGATCCTCCCACCTCTGCTGGGATTAGAGGCAGCCATTGCCCATGGCCTGCTTGGTGCAGAAGTGTAAAAGCGCTCCTGCACCCTTCCCCTCCACCCTGAGAACTCGGCCTGGTGAGACACCACCGAGAGGTAATCCACACCAGAACAAATGTTTCACGACGTCATCCATGTGTGAAAGCTAAAACAGTCAAAGCTGGAGAAGTGGAGGCTGGAGCGTGGTGGTCAGAGGGTCGGGGAGAGGAAAACGAAGAAACAAAAGGTAATCATGCAAGGCGGATGGGAGCTGATGTCTGCTGTACAGCGGTGCTAACCATAGGGCACCGTCTACCTGAATCACCAGGAAGGTGGACTGTAAGCTGTCTCACCAGAAAGCAATGGGGAGGAAGGAATCTGTTAGTTCATGGAGATTATTTCATAGTGAATACATACGTCAAAACACCTGCTTGCCCACCTCAACTACATACAATTTTATTTGTCACTTATACCTCAATAAAACTGAAAGTGAAAAAACACAGTTTATTCTCACTTTGCGGCTACTTTTGGAGACAAAATTTTTGGTATTTAACAACAGCTCAGATTCACTCCAACATCGTCTTAGTCTTTATGCAACTTAACACCTATTCTAAAAACTGAAGAAGATAAGGGCATTCAGGAAGAGGGGGAAGCCAAGCAACGTTTAGGGACTGCCTAGTTAATACGTGCACATAGGAAAACGGAGGCACCTCGAGACAGGGATGTTAGGAGAAACAAATCAGAAGCAAAGCTTAAATATCATACGGTTTCTGTTATATGAGAAACCCAACATATGAATGAATTAAGGGACAAACACACCAGCCAGCACACGGGGTGCTGGGGGGGCTCGACAGAGGGGCTCACAGGAGTTATGGACAACACCAGCTGCTGGCTGTCACCCAGGGCCGGGCTTTCATCTCCCTCGCCAGTCACACCCAACGACAAAGTCACTAAAATTTATTATTAAGAGAAGCCATGGAAGTCCAGTGTGGTGGCACATGTGTGTTATCCCAGCACCCTAGAGGCTGAAGCAGGAGGATCCCCATGACTTCAAGGCCAGCCTGAACTGAGACCCTGTCTCAGAGAGAGAGAGGGAGAGAAGGAGGCGGCCATTGAGAAGCTCCACCAGCCTGGACTCATCTATGTCCACTCTGCTGGTGCACAGTGACACTTTGTCACCTTCTCAGTGACTTAGCCAGAGCCACACACACTGAGAACCCCCGGGTCCTGCAGCTGGGAGGCTGCATGGGCCAGGGAGACTCTGACAGTGACTCATCGGGTCCTTGAGATTCGCTCACAGGACATTTCCTCTTAAATTCTTATTTCACTGTTAGATATTTACTCTCAAGTTTATTGTTTAAATGAGTGTGCTGTAATGCAAATAAATATATTCACTGCGGAGAGTTGGTACAGGTACACACAGCACCTTGATCTTTTTTACTTTTTCCTGTTTTTAATCCAGTGGAGAGAGCCAGCTCCGAGAGGACCTCAGAAACACACTCCACTGGAAGCAGAGGGCTGAGGGTGCCCAGGGGCGGCATGGCCAACGACCACTGGTGGCTGCATTTGCAGGCCGCCCTCTGTCTCAGAGCCCATCCCGAGGCCAGTGTCCTATGAGGAAGTGTCCACCCAGCAGGCAGCAGGCAGCAGGCGCCAGCACCATCCCGGGAACAGATCGGTGCTGACTTCTCAGCTATCTTGGGCATTACGGGGTCTCCGCTGGGTTTACTGACCGTCTCTGCTGGGACAGGGCTGGGGGTTCTTTCGTTTTTTTGGAAACAAAAAAATTTAGTATCAAGGAATTCCAAGAGAAAGAGCAACAGGAAATGACCCTGTGTTAGGCCCGTGGAATTTCTGTGGTGATCTGGGGACTTCGGTCCTGCGGAGTGCTCGGCCTCTTCCCAGCTTTCCTGCCATTCCACAGGGTGGCCCCTCCCTGACACCATGACACGGCCTCCTGTGCTTCTCCCTGTGGCCCTGACCACCCCTGCACGGCTGGCTACTCGACCCCCCTTCCAGACCACAGCTTCAAAATGTGCTGCCTCTAGCCAGGTGCAGCAGTTCAGACCTGTAATCAGCTCTCAAGAGGCTGAGGCAGGAGGATTGTCATGGGTTCGAGGCCAGCCTGGGCTACACAGCAAGCTCTTGTCTCAAAAAAGCATGCAGTGAAGTGCTGCTGCACGGAAAGCAAGTGACAAGCTGCCTGCCTGCAAGGCTCTGACTCCATCACCACCTGGTGTCCCCAGCCACAGGCCACAGCTCCAGGGCTCCCTTTCCGCAGGGCCCAGATGCTCTCGGACCTGCCTGCCGCCTGCGAGTCCTCCCCTGAGGCTTTCCTGGCCTCTTCTTCACACAGATGACTTCGAGTGGGGCTCTGCAGGCTTCTGCAACTGCACCTCCCATGTCCCATTGAGGACCTGGAGGACCCCACAGACACGTGCACAATGGGCAAAGGCTTACAGACATGGTGAAGAGTATGCATGCATGGGTGGGGAGATGAGACTGGGTGACCCAGCCCCGCAGAAACCAACCCCAAGGCCGTGTCCCACAGAAGCCACCTGAGGCCCCTTTGTTCACAGCCTTTGCGGTTTTGTTTTGTGTTACTTTGGCTTTGTTTTTTTGATACTGGATCTTTTTATATAGCCCAGGCTGGCCCCAAACTCATGGTGATTTTCCTGCCTCAGCCTCCTGAGGACTGAGATGAAGGCTGGGGTCAGCACATTCTACACATCTTTAAATGAATATTAAGTACGGAGAGGCCTTCTCAGTCCTCGTCTCAGCCCAGGAAGTTTGTATTTGTAATCCCATGAAAAGCAACTGGAATTCTACAACTTAATTCCAATACACGATTTCCAGTGCACCCAGTGGAGAGAATACACTAAGGTATACCTGTACTTGCAGGGAGCTAAGGAGGCCTTAGGTGCAGCTAGGGTGATGGTCAAGCAGAACAAAGGTCTCGACCCACGGCCCAACTGGGCTTTGCTAGTTCTCAGCACAGGGAGTGGCGTGGGGAGGAGCCATGGTGGGAAGCTGGGGATGCTCAGCCTTATTACTAGACCGGCTCCTTCCAACTGGTCCTGCCCCCCCAGCCCTCCTCGCCCGGAGACTGGTGATGGGCCCTGCCGCAGACTGGGGAGGCTTGTGACAAATGACCCCAGCAAGCTAGAGGGGACTGTTCACAGAGAGACAGGGACCGAAGCCGCGAGAAGAACCCCTCGGCCTGCTGACAGCTCGCTCCTCTCCAGCTCGGGGGCTGCCCATGCCTCGGTCCAGAAGCCATTTTCCCGACTGGAGCCTGCGCCTCCTCCGCGTGGCCCTCTCCCCTGGACTTCTGGTCCCTGGGATCCTCCCCAAACTTCATGGGAGTCGTGTTTCTATGTAGGCTCAGCCGGTGCTGACGGAAGCCTGTCCCCCAAGGGCGACTTTGGTCCTGAGCCCAAGGTACACCGCAGTGTTGGCCCAAGTCCTGCATCCAGCATCCAGCCAATCCCATCGGCTTTCCAGTGCCTCAGTTTCCCCACCCATAAAGCTCCGCTGCAGGTCCTGGGAGTCCGTCATGGGCAAGGGACTTTTCTGGATGAATTAACCAGGTGCCGGAAACATCTGCGGCTGGTGCGGAACAGAAGCCAGTAAGCACTGTGACCTGCGGGGCCGCAGCGACAGCCGGACGCCAGCCAGGCTGCCCGCACCCCAGCGCTCAGCGCGTATCTCCTCCTCTCGGCCGGCCGGGGTGCGCGGAAAGGATTCACCCTCGCTGTGCTCCCCGCCGACCAGACAGCGGGGCCCCTCCAAAGACACGAGTGTGTGCACGCCACACGCAAGGGCGAAATCGGTCTGAGGTCTGCACGGGACTTCTTCACGCTGACAAAAAGAACTCAAAAAAATAAACGAACAAATAATCATCCTAGGAAGATACTAGCACACTGTAATGCTGGCGCGGGAGTTCAGGATCCCTTTATCGATCTCCACGCTCTGGTTTAAGACTTCACTAGGGCAGAAAATACTAAGCCACCTGGTGAACCAGTGCATCGCACCTCAGAGAAGTCATCTGGCTGCCACAGTCCGTGGAAGAGAGGGACCCGAGACCTGCATCTCCAAACCCAGCCCACTCCCTTTCCCTTTATGACACTGCGCCTCCTTCTGTCTACCGTGAGGGCCAGAAAACCACGGCCCAGGGGCCAAATCCAGACCAACTTCTGGTTTTGTAAATAAAGTTTTATTGGAACACAGAGCTGTCACAGGCTTCACATTACTGCAGCAAAATTGAGTGAGTCTATGGTGAACACATGGCCCACCAATGAATCCTAGATAGTTACACCAGGTCACTTACAGAAAACGGCTAGGTAAGCTCTGCGGCCTTCTCCCGAGTGCTGTGTGTGTCCTGGGATCTGTGGTTAAAACAAGGGTTCTGTGGGGCACATTGCTTTGCTCACAGAGCCACCACAATCAACTGTCACTTCCTGGACTCCTGGGACAGTGAGGCCAGGCAGCTTTTCTGCCCCTCTCACCTCATTTAATTCTCTGAGCAATCTACAAAGTCTGCACTATTACATACCTATATAAAGTGATAGTGGAATCAGCCTGAACCATTTTGTGTAGATTGAATACTGGCAATCCCATGTAAACCCAGCAAATGCGATATTCTCCATTTTCAAGGCATGGAGCAAAGGAGAAAGCAGGGATAGCTGGTCCCTTAGCACACAGTAAGTCAACGTGCTTAATACTAACTGGCTCGTGCCTAGGGCAACTGCTTGATATACTGCTGCGTGGAACTTTGCCTTTGTGGATTAAGTTTCGCTAATTTTGAAGAACAGTCTGATACTCTTTAAGCAAGAATTTCCCAAAATTTACTTGACCACAATAGTTCTTCCCACTGTTCTTGTGAATATCGTATACAAATGGTATCCCCGGAAGAGGCTTTGGGTCTTCGCTGGCTCCATTGCCATTGGACATTTCACAGCTGCCGCAATCGCGTCCTCCTGGCTGCAGCTTCCCCTGTCACCCCCAGAATGCCCACAGCACCGCTCTGGGCAGATCCAGTTTGAGACACCTGTCCCTTGCTCCAATAACAAACCAAACTCCATTTTCACTAAAATAACCAGAATAGCCCACGTGATTGCTGCGGGCGAATTCCATGTACAGGAATAATGAAGCCCCACCCTTGTGTGGCTTTGGATGTTTATTTCACACATTTTAACTATGCTCCCATTTGTGATGCGAGTGAATGGTGTCTTCCACCAGCACTGTTCCAGGCCCCTCTAAGCACAGGTTCTTCGGATTCACGCAGCAGATCGTTACCAGCCTTTTCCCCACTGTAGTGTCTAAAATCTGAGGCTATCTTCTATCCAGGTCAATGAAGCAGCAGAGTATGTTATTCAGCCGCTTTTTAAAAATGTTGTTTTCCTACTTTTTAAAAGAAAGAACAATTGCTTGCGTATGTAAGGGTCACAGTCCAAGCCCCACTTGTTGTATATTTTCTTTAGGAATAAATCCATAATTTGTCATCAGCATCCTTCCCTGCCCCTTCTGGAAATAGTAACTTGAGGTTAGAAATCTATCATAACCAGTGACAGGCATCTGTGCACAGAAATAGCAAGTCTCAAGTTTAGTATTTTAGTGCCATATTTTGAAACAACTGGCTATGCAGCTGCTACTTTATCTTCCAATTGGAAGCTGTTATCTTCCAATTACTTCTCATTTTCTTCAGTGTTTTAAATGTGAGCTGTAACAAATTAAATCTAAATTTCTATATGTTGTTTTTAAAAAAAAACCATTTCAGAAAGCACAGCAAAAAAAAAAATACTCCTAAATTTCTGTATGTTATTTTTAAAAAATTTCTTTTTAGGAAGCACAGAAAAGAAAAAAAAGGAAAACTGAAAACTCTGTTCCCAAAGCCTCTGTGACCCGTTTCAGGAGCTGCCAGGTCCGCAAGGTCTCCATTCTTAACAGGCTCCGAGGGTGGAAACTGCAGTTTGCTACAAATGCACCTTTCCTGCAGCCTCACGACGGTGCTCAAAAAGAAACCCTTTCACCACGTGTTCAGCATCTTGCACACTCTGTGTAACACTCCATCGACGGCACTCAGACACACACGGCATCTCTCTGAGGACTCAGATAATTTTGGAGAAATCTCTACTCAGACAAAATTGTGCATGACTCTGATGAAATATCAAAGGAAGAGAACATGATGATTCCCGTTTGCCAACATCAACCTGCTTTTCATCATGAGGCGTGGGCTTGTGTCCAGAAATTACATTTTTGCTAGAGCGAATAAAAAGCACATATTCTGATCTTTTGTTTTCACTTTTTAATCTGACTCCTGGACTCTCACTTGGGGGAGCTGAGGGCGAGCAGAGAAAGCAGAATGTCACAGTTTCTTTCCCTCCCACTGCTGTGATTTGGCAGATTTCAAGATAGGACACTGGGCTTTTCCCAGTGCAGTGCACGGTTGTGACCACACTTGCTGTTCTTTGGGGCCTGGTTGGTACCCTGCCATGCTTGGTGGTCACCGCCATCAGCAGTCAGCTTGGTGAACCTGCTGCTGTCCCGGGCCGTGGCATAAGCATTCAGAACCAATGGGTCCTCCCTAACTTTGCCTTCCTCCTGCACCCAGGCCTGTTCACTGCTCTCCTAACCTCTAGACGGGTGGTTAGTCTTTGATGATTTATTGCATTGTCTTCTCTGTATTATTTGGCAACAATAATAATAAATACTTCAAGGACTTAGTCTAATTTCAGATTGAATTTTCTGAAAAGCTCCCCAGACAGGACAGGACCACTGTCACAGAGCAAACCAGTGAGCAAGAGTAAGCTGGGGTGCAGTGAAGACTGAGGGGTTGGCTAGGCTTCACCTCCTAAGTTCCGGACTGCCAAGGTCTGGGCTGAGGTTTGGGAACTGGAATGCCTAAGTGTGCAGTGATCGGTACCCAGAGGCCACCCTGTGAGAGCTACTCCTCTTAGTCAGGCCCTTGAGGGTCCAGATTGACAATCCTTTCATCCCAGAGCCAAGCATAGTGTCTTACATGTTTGTGGAATGAAAACCAGAAAGTCCTCTCACTGATGCAAACCAGCAGGAAACCCGTGCTGAGCACCATCCTGAAAGTGAGTTTGTAACTGCCCTTCCACCCTATGCAAGGCTGCCCCAGGCAGTGACCAGAGACTCAGAAGCACTGGACTGACAAGGTGAGCCGCACTCTGTTCCTTTGAAGGCAAGTGCTGTTCCGATTGTTTGGCTGGGTGGTCAGCCAGGTGGTGGGTAATGAGAAGCAAGCGTCTGGAACGCGAGCACTCCAGGAAAAGAGCATCTTTTGTCTAGGTTTGCTTTAAGTGGGGAGCTGTGACTCACTACACTGAGTACATTCAGAATTCACGGGGGTTCACACCGCAGGTCCCATCGATTCTCAGCGGAGCCCTGCGGTGCTGGTTCCCTGATACGAGATGGAACTTGTCATCTGTGATCTGCCACGTTAGGGTCTCATCGGGACACAAAATCAACACCTTCCTTTTCTCCCTCCCCTGCCCTGGATGATTTCTGAATTTGTGTGCATTTGTGAATTCAAAGAAGCAGGAACAAAATGACAGGAGCCCTGTCAATGCAAATGTCTTTGTTTCTAACAAATGCCGCCCATTTCCCTGCGTATCCAGGAAGGAGGGAACTGGAACCCACACTTACAACCCAAGATGACCAAGTTTAGAGGCGACAGGCAAAGGTGACTTAGTTTTCCAAAGTGCTTTTAAAAATTTTTTGTCAGAAGCAGCTTGTACACACACACACACAGTCCTTTCCATTGCTGATTTGTACTTTAATAAAACTGACATCTGCATCTCTAACGAAGTACTTCACTGTCAAAAGAATGTAGCTTAATTTTGTTTGCTCGAAATGTTTTCATCTCAGACCAAATTTAGAATACCCTGCCACCTGTTTACACCACCCAGCTCCAGCAAAGCAGCCAAAGCTCACCTCGCCCATCCATATCTCAGCTGCAAACAGTCAAGGCGATGAGGAGAGGCAAGTTGCCTCTAATTAGCTGTTCTTGAGTATGCGGCGTGTGTCCCAAATGTGATGCACCTCGACTCCTGGGAGCATCAGAGAGCATCTCATGCACTGAAAAGTTCAGTCCCACAAGGGCATCGCCTCCCAGAGAGGCTGAGGCACAGAGCAGCACCAAGGAAGGGTGAATGATCCCTTGGCTGTTTTAGAAACCATAATTCGAGCTCTCAGTGCCCGTCTCCACATCTGTGGGTAGAGATGCTAGTGGTGGCAGAGACAGGGCCAGGTCTCCCGCTGTAAAACACTATTAACAGGTCTGCAAACTCACTTTCACGCTCTCTACCTCCCAAGACTGCACATTCGCCTATCTGCAGGGAATAACAGCAAACACACCTTGGCTCACGCAGGAGTTGGATTTATTGTTTTGAGGTTAAATGCAATAGAATCCAACTCAAAGCTGCTGAAAAACGGGTCAGCACTATTAAGAAAACTCAAAGGCATTTCTGGGAGCTCCAAAGGCAGGCATCGAAACAGGTTTTAGAAAGGGATAGGAAACAGAAAACCAAGTAGTAGGAGCCCAGGAAGCATCCATCTTTCATTCTAGCTCCAGCTGTTTCTTCCCCTCTGCTTTTCTCTCTGCTACTCAGTCTGAATTACAAACTCAACAGGAGCTTAGATTGCTCTATGCAAGAAAAGAACCTGGATGGACACTGGAACCCCTTAATTTCATTCATCAGAAAAGGCTCACTGATGGGCACGGTGCCCCCGGCTCCCGTCACACACAGGTGTGTGTGCTCAGCACTGGTACCCTAGGAGGTTAGAGACTGGGATGACTCCTGGGTGAAAGTTCCCAGCAACTGGTGCAGGAGACGGAGAGCTCCACCACGTGAAGGCCCCATGCCTGTGGGGAGGTGTCTCAAAACAGGTGATTTCCTGCGGCAGTGAGAAGGGCGCTTTGTGTGAGAGCACAGTCAGAGGACTGCAGCAACTTGGTCCTGGTCTGATAGCCAGGGTCAGCTAACTTCGGGGCACTGCAGCCTGCTGAGGCCGGAATCACCATGCCTCAGCCTTAGCCTCCTCAGTACCAAGGACACCAGCCCCTAACATGTGCGCACTCCTCTCATTCCAAAGTGTACGGGAAGGTACTTTGTGAACTGTAAAATAATATACTAATGAAAGAGACTGCTCTGAAAAACTGTTTTGAACACAGCGTGATTTGTTTATTCCCTTTCTTTTCTAAGTGCCGGAGTCTTCAGCCTCCTGAAGGGCTTCCCTTCAGCATCTATGGAAAACCCGAGTGAAACCTCTCCTCCATTAAGATGAGATATTTTATGCAGGCAGCGTATGCATTTTGTATTTCTTTGGCCCATTGCCTCGTAAGGGTGCGTTTCTGTTACAGTACAGTAGGCTGGAAGTGGAAATCGTCCGCTGCGGTTCCTCGCTGGGTCTCATTAGCGGTCTAGTTTTTCCTTAATGCACACGAAGACCTTTCATTAGCAATAATGGTAGCGACACACATCACGGAGAAAGACAGACCCTTACCATCGTGATCTAGGTGAGGTTACTGGGACATTTGCCTGCCTGATTGGAGAATTATGACATGCAGAGATGCATGATTAGATTAGGGAACAAATTAAAATCATTGTGACTATTTCAAATGTTGAAATGCAATTTTAAAAGCTCTAAAAAGAAAGCGGGGGAAAAAAAGCCAACAAATCTTAGGCAGATTGAAATTAGGAATGAGTTAAGCAAGTAAAAGCCAAATGACAAGATAAACAAAGGTAGGGAAAGATTACCCAAGGGATTTGACAAAATAAGAACCGTTTCCAAGACACACAAAGACAGACACTGGCAAGAGACTGGAGCCCAAGAGAAGGCAAGGTTCATTTACCGCCAGAGACGGTAAACACTGCCAAAGTTAAACAAATCCTTGGCCTCCATGTCCACAAAGGAAGATGGGAGATGCCAGAAATGGCTGATCTCTGGAGAAGGGTCAGGGGAAAAAATATTACTGAAGGAAGTCAAAGCAACACCTGAGTTTCTCTTGAGGCTGACGCACACACAGAAAGCTACGAGAGCATTCTCCTCCTGCAGTCCACTTTAAATAAGTTCATTTGGGAATGGACCACTTTGCCTTATTAAAGGTCAGATGAACTGGTAGCATCCTTCACTCTTGGTCAAATACAGAAACACCAACCTCTGAATTAAAAGGGGGAAAATCACCTTTCCTTTGGAGGACACCAGACACTCAGAATTCCCTTTTTAAAGGGAGGATAGAGAATGCCCAGGGAAAGAAACCAAGCCATGTATCTGACACAGACATCAGAAGACCTCCAGCAAACTCTAGAGTACTCGTGAACTCCACACGCACTTTTTTAATAATCTTCTAAACGAAGGATGGTTCCAGGGAATACTCAGTAAGGCTCTGAAGCCATCTTCGACCTTTAGCCAGACGGCTGGCTGGTAACTAACTCAATGAAAAGATTGAAAGCAGGACGACTAACTCGTAAGAAAATGCAATTGACTTCAACATCTAATCCCACAGAATCAAATCGTGACTTTAACTAGTTGATCCCATGGCAATCAGAGTAAGGGTGTAAGAGTCTCTGAGAACAAGCAGGATGCAGACACTCAGGGAAAGAAATCCTTGGCTCAAACGCCTACGCCATGGCCCAAACTCCTCAAGCCGAGTGCTGGCTCTTGGAAGCACTCCTGCTCCAGACTGTACCCCTAAGCTCGCCAGCGAGGCTGCTCTGTGGCCTTCCTGGATTCTGCCACCTGCTGTGGGGCCACACAGGCTTCAGGTACAACGTGAGGAGTCCCCCTCAGTTTAAGGGGGGGCAATGGTAAAAGGCAATGGGTAGTAGGCCACAGTAGTTCTATTTGCCAGCCACTCTGGCTTCTCTCCCCGCTCCGTGTGTAATCCAGAGATCAGTCTCTTCCTGTCCACCCAGAGCTTCAGGCACCCACCTGGGAGTCCCCGTCCCATAACTGGGTCTCACTCCTACAATGCCAACGTCACATGGGAACGGTTCCCACGCACCACATTTCCTGCAGTTTCATAATATTCACAGATTTGCACCTCTAGCCAGCCCTTCCTCCCGCCTACCAACCATGGCCACCCCTCCCACACCCCTTCCGGAGGACTGTGCGATGGCCCCAAGCATTCCCCATGGTACCAGGCCTTCGCCTTGAGGGGAACCAGCTATCAATACGCTGAGGAACAGAACCCGTGTCCTATTAACATGCTACGCAGTAGGTTACTTGATTAAATGAAAATGATGAAAAACACAGGACTGTCACAGAAAAGGATGTGCAGTGAGAACAGAAAGAAAACTTTAAAACCTGACAAATGGTGCACCATAGAACTTACAACTGAAATTTTAAAAGGGTTCTTTCACAATAATCTGATAATCACATCCGGCATAGTTCAATGCCAGCATGGTTTCAAAAGCAAAGCTGACACAAATTTTTAAAGAATGTTACAAAACGATGGTGTGTGAACGATCTAGTAATATTTTAAAATACAAGAAAATTTAAATATTTAGATGCTGTAAAGCTCCATTAATTAACATTAGATAACCACATCTCAATTTCTTAGCTTCCAAAGATGGGGGGAAAGTTCTAGTTTACACTGATAAAATATATCTGGGCATGGTGGCACATGTCTGTAATCCTAGTATGTGGGAGCTGAGGCAAGAGAATCGTTACAAGTTCAAGACCAGCATGGGCTACAACATGAGCTCAAGGCCAGCCTGAACTGCAGTGATACCCTGTCTCAAAAAGACAGAAAAAAATAAATAAATTTTTAAAAGGACCCAGCAATGTCACTTCTGGGTGTTCTGCAAAGAACTGAGCTCCGTATGTCAGAGCCTGCCCACATTCCTGGTGCCATTATCCCAATGGCAAGACAACACGGTACTATGTAGCCTTTAAAAAAGTCTCATTTCCAACATGGACAGAACTGGAGGGCATTATGCTAAGTGAAATAAAATGCAAAAAGGTATCACAGGTTCTCAGCTCGGCTGTCATCTAAAGCCACTCAAATCAGAGCAGCAGTGAATAAACTCATAGTCACCGGAGGCTGCAGAATGGAGAACAGGGAGAACCGAAGGAGGTGAAGCCTCCCTCAGGCAGGAGGAGGCCCTACTTACCACACAGCGCCCTACTTGGTGACTGCAGCAATCTGCCATCCGTGGGGAGGGCGGATCACTAATGGCCCCATCACGGAAGGTGTCAAATGCTTGAGGCGGCATGTAGGCACGTGGCTCGGCTGGCTTGGTCGGTTCACGTTAGACTCAAAACTCCTACCATCACTTTGTATCCTATGAAAACGTACCACTATAATTCACCGTTGCAGTCACTTTGCCATTCCTGTGCAGTACCCGAGAAGAGCGTAAGAGGATGGGATTACTTCGGCCCACGGCCAGCTTAGCTCCCTTGCTTTGAGGCTTGAAGTGACAGACACACCACGGCAGAGGATTCTGGTAGCCAGGGAGAGAGGAAGAGGGAGTGCTGGGGACAAGACAGGGCTTCCAAGGGCACGTCCCCAAGGGCCCCCTTCCGTGCCCCACCTCCCAAGTGTCCCAGCTGCCCATCCAATCTTCAGCCCATCAATGGATCAACCCACAGATGCGGGCAGAACCCTCCCACCCAGCCAACCACTTCCCAAAGCCCCAGCTCCAAACAGCGCTTCCCTGGGCCCGAGGTTTCACCACGCGCCCCCGTGGGCACCTGCAGACCCAAACCATGCCTGCCACACGTAATTCACAGAAAAAATAAATTCATAAGAAGGGACTACGAGCAGGCTGAGGTGTTCTTCTTAGGTATTTTCATTTTAAATTGAGACTAATGCTGTGTTTTCTACTACTTTATGAAACATTAGCAATGATTAGTGTCAAATAGGTTTTACTTGCTAATTTCTTAACAATTTTCCATTAGATGAATATGCTGGCTTTCTCTGTCTTTTTGTTCTTCGGTAACTAGTGAAGGATTTATTAGACCTGGTACTCATTTCATGAGCTTTTCTCATTTCGACTTGAAGAAACTGCAAATATTTATAGAAGATGAACCACATGTATCTATTCCTGAAAAATGTCAGAATACAGCACTCGAATCAAATGCTGAACAGAAGCTATTCCCTAGCACTACATAATGTGACAATTCAGTTTTCATTGATATGTTTTCCTAGTTTTTCCCCAAAATTCCTAAATCAAAAACTACTATAACCATCCATTAAATATGCATTCATGTATTACCAAGTCAAAGGAATCTAAGCAATCATAAGGTATTATAAAAAGCATCACACCTTTTAAAAAAACATAGTTACTCTTATACCATGAGAAAAACAGTAATTCAGCTTATGTTTGAACTTATGTTTCCTTTTATTTTGCTGATAGTCAAGAGTGTGCTCTGTTGAACTCCACAAAAGAATTCCAAATCCAGGCAAAAAGAATGCAGGAAAATGAACCAAAAGAGTAGTTCACAAGGGCAGAAACCAGGATTGGTTGTGTTTGTTAATATATTCCTTCTAGCACGGTCACACTGACAGACTTGAATCTTTCTTTCTGTATTCCTTCTTCACTGCTGGGGCTGGAACCAAGGCCTCCAGCACGCTGGGCAGGTGCTGCCCTACTGAGCAGCTCCCCCAGCCCCAGCAGAACCTGTTGTGAAGGCAGTTTAGAAAGTAAGTAAAAAGTCTTCGAATGTACATTCCGTGTGATCAGCAAGTCTACTCTAGGAATTTACCTAGGCAAATAATTACCGTGTGAGCAAATACTTGGACTCTAGAATGTTCAAAGCCATCAGCTTTTAAAAGTAAACTCCCATCACTGCACACCTGGGTGCGTGGCCTGGAATATTCCCCTCATCAAGAACACTGGCGCCTGCCATTCACCAGTCACTGGCCTCGCCCTGGCTTCATCCCGATTGCCAGGGAACTTCGCTAGCACTCAGAACCATTCTATAAAAAAACACCCATTCACACGTCTCCTCTCCTCTGGACAGGGAAGGGAAGCCGGGAAATCTAAGTTTCTCGCTCCAACCCAGCTGACTGATCCCAAAGCCTGGGGTGTCACCAAGACAACGTGGAAAGCACAGGGTTCTCAACTGTCCAGGACCCTCCCGTCCCCATGCTGATGATCCTCAGAGACGGTCACTGTCCGACCAGCTGGGACACCTCAGATCCTCTGCATGACATAGATATTATACAGGCAGAGGAGCTTCAGTAATCTTTCAAACTTAAAATTATTGGAAAATATTATTTCTCCAAGGTATTTCTATTCTCCCAATTTCTTCATACTCACATGTAACACTCAGGGTTAGCTTAACTGTGTTTCCTACTATGGAAAGACAAACTGTATCTGAAACAATATAAAATGAACCTCATCTGTATAGGAAGAGAAGCTTTTTAAGATTCCTGTGCCCAGCGGAGTCTGAATGTCGCTCAGGAAGGTGGCACGCTGGGAAGCAGCCTGACGAGCCCGGCTGGCTGGGGGTGAGGCCGAGGTGCTGCCCGGAGCCTGGTTTGCAGGGTGCGCTCGGGTCAGCAGGCGCGCAGATCCCCAGCCGGCTGGCCCACATGGCTAAGACGCGGCCTGCGAGGCGCAGAGGCATAGAGCCCATGGGTCTGCACCGGTCAAGCCTTGTTCCATGCCTGGAAATCAGCAAGTGTACATGAAACCCAAACGAGCATGCGAAACACATGCAGCATGGCGTGAACAAGCTCTCCTGACTGTGTTTTATTTTATTATTGGCTAGAAAGAGGTTACAGCCCAAAATAGCAAGGCCATGAGTATACAAATAGATTTCTTCGGGGAGCCTTCCTGGTGGGACCTGGGCAGGCCACGACGACTCCTCTTCTGGAAACATCCTGTCTCAGCTGTTGTACTCCTGCAGAGCCTGGGCCATGAAGAGCTTGCCTAAGTTCTGGGCAGTGAACTCCTTGATGTTCTGGCAGTACGTGTTAATCTGGCCTGTGAGTGTGAAATAAAGAGAGCCGTGATGCTCCACCAGGGGGAAAATGACTCACAACGCTATCAAACAAGAGTACCACAATACAGAAATCACTAGTATTTGCTTTTATATCAAAATTTCTAAGAATTGACTCTGCTTTTCCATAAGGCATAATAAAGACTATAATTTCTTTTGTAAAGATACCATCTTCCATTCTTGATGATATAGAGAATAAAGAAAAATCACACCTTCTCAAAGGTTGTCAGCCGTAAGGGCGCAGGGGCGCCTGCCCAAGAAGTGCTGACCCTGCAGTCAGGGCAGCGGGGTGTGAGGACCCCTGAGAAACAGCGCTGGCTCCAGCAGCAACACCACAGCCCTGCAGAACACAGGGATCCGCCTGGGCAGACAGGGGTACAGCTGCCTCCGCTCAGAGCTGGGGGAAAGGCAAAGGGGCCGCCGCAAGGAGAGCAGAGTCCTCTCCAGGCTCCACTAGGCCTCAGCTGTCTCACAGGGAACCCCGCTTCGCTCTAACAGCCACACCGTCCTTCTGTCTGCTCTGCAGCTTACCAAAAGGATTGGGTCCTTAATTCCCAAATCGAGCTTCAACGTGCACTAGAAAATGTTAAGGAACTTATATTCTTCAACCACTCAAAAAAAGTATCAATAGAATTGAGAAACTGAAACATCAACTTTTGAGTGAGGTGGTTTCACTCCAATCAATTTCTCAGAGATCTGATAGAATCAAACAACACTTAACAATATTCCTAAAGAAACCAACTTCTGCAGTGGGACAGGTGATGACAAATGCTCAATGTCCCCAAAGAAAGTCCATCCAGAATTACTCATGTTGTCCTAATTTAAGACAAAGAACCGGTATTTTCCTCCTGTTAGAAACTACACGTGCTCAGCGTCCAGTGCAGAGCAGATGAGTGGCTTGCTGTGATGCTGTAAATCACTTTCCTTCTCTGTGAAAGAAGACTCAGTAAAACCTTTCTACCTCAGAAAGCTAACGATGCCACGGCAAAAACACAGCCCGTGAAGTACGGAAAGAACTGAGACTTAACAGACAGATCTCACAATCTAGAGCCGCTAGATTCAAATTCATCTCCCAACCGCTTTCAACATCTTCGCTCCCTCAGCCTCCTTTGCTGTTTGTAAACTGCCAGTGTCTTCTGCTTGCGAAGAGCAGAGGGAACCAGCCACGCATACACCGGCGAGCCCCACCTGCAATAAGCAGCGAATCCATCCTGGCGGGGGCCTGGTGGGGCTTGAAGAGCTTGGACAGGTCCTCCTCGGGCAGTGGGGGTTCCCCCCGGCTCTGGCGCTGCATGTTTTCCTGCTGGCGACGCTGCTGGTACTGAAACGCAAAGCAACAATGAGTTGGTGGTTCTTCTGCCTATGGGGGGAAAAAGACCTCGCACGACCATCAAGATCTTGTTGCTCTGAATTCCAATCTTAGTTTTATAAGTGGTAATATTTGGTAACCTGCTTCTAAGAAGCTAAATACAGATACTGTAGAAAAAAATTCCTTTTCTGTAAACTCTAGGTCACCTTGTTCCCTGAAAGTCTATAATTAGTAACCTGAAAACAAAACTGACTCTGGAAGTAACAGGCAGCTTTCAAAGGCTCTGAAACGATAACTTGCATTTGGACAGGAGAGCAGGAGTCATCCTGATTTCAACAGCTAAGTAACAATCACCACACTAGGCTTCATCCCTGCTGATCTAAAATAACTGTGACAGCAGTGATGCCTTTTCTTTTTTCTTTTCTTTTTCTTTTTCTTTTCTTTTTTTGCTTTTTGAGACAGGGTCTCACTATGCGGTTCAGGCTGGTCTTGAGCTCACTCTGTAGCCCAGACTGGTCTCAATGATCCTCCTGTCTCAGCCTCCCGAGCGCTGGGATTACAGGAGTGCGCCACCACAGCCAGCATAGCAATGGTGCTATTTCCATGAGCTGCTCACTGTCATTACCCTCTTAACAGCCACCTGTGCCTCAGCTCTGTCTGTCACTGAGAGTGAAAACTGGCTCAGGCAGTACTTCAGATGCTTTCATACTCCGAATTCACAGGATGCTCTGAAGAGAAGGCGGGGTTACATGAAGACATGGGTCACTATAAAACCATTTATGTCAGTTGCAATCAAAAGGTTATAGCTGTGGATGGCTCACAACAGCAGCATCAGTAATATCCTGGACACAGATTCCTAAAAGGTCAAGTAAGGAGTACCCTTTAAGTCACTCAATTTCTGTGAAAACTAAGGGCAGCAATAGTTTTTCCTAAAGAAGGTGAGTAACTTGCTTTGTAAAGATTTATTTACTCATTATAGGGTATAAGAGTAAAAGATACATCTAGAAGGCCTAGGTAATACTGGTAAATATGAATAAACATGAAATGTAAAATTTTAGTATGTTAAGAGTAAAAAGCAGCCGTGTGTGATGGTGCATGCCTGTAATCCCAGCATTCAGGAGGCTGAGGCAGGAGGATCACTGCAACTTTGAGACCAGCCTGGGCTACAGAGTGGGCTTAAGGCCAGCCCGAACTGGCCTTAGACCCTGTCTAGAATGTTGTAAGCACAGTTTAATAAACAGAGTATTCATATGTAAATACCACTTTCACAGAAAAATATTCTGGAATTAACTAATGTATGACTCAAATACTAAGAACATTTTAGAGCAATACAGTCCAAAAATAGTATTCTAAGCACTGTGAAAACCACGTGGCCTGCAGACAACACAGGTAAAGAGGAGAAATGGCCACAGCAGCAGATATGTGAGTGTAAGAACACTCAGGTAATTCGAGGGCTTTTGTCTGTATTATACTATCTATTTCACAGCAGTCGGTCTATTATTTCCAATCAAAACGACTTGCTCTTAATCACAATTGCTCAGTTTTTTAAAATGAACTGAAGATTGCTAACTATGCTGCAATGAGCCACTACAAAACCCATTACAGTTAGTAAAGAAATGAGCTGTGACACTCAGGAAACTTCGCCTCTGATTTTCTCAATAAACGTATTCCTTATTTGCATAACCTTGACATCATCCTCTGAGCTTAACACTGGCTCTCTTTAGTCCGGTATTTTTAAGTGCACAGTATAAAAACCAAGAACATATTTTATAAAAGGTAATCTTTTCAAACCGGACAGAGTAACAGCTAACAGTTGACTTAGCTGGTTGTGAAGATGACTCCCGCGCAATGCAAACCTGGTGCTTCTGCTGCTGCTGCTTGCTGGTGTTCCTCATGTACGTGTTGTACTTCACGATGTCCTGGCTCATTTCATCCACCCTGTCCATCAGCAGCTGCAGGTTCTTCCCCAGGTGACTGCTGCAACGCAAAGTCAACACAATGGCAACACGCGTCACCCTGAGCTACCGCTTCACCACTGCGCCAAACAGCTCTCACTCACGAGCTGGATTTGCCTTCTGCTAAGAGAATGAGAGCTAAAGGCAAGGGCAGGGGAAAGAGTCTGGGCCAGCTTGTTACTCAGCTTTGCATATCCAACGGCTTCGTTTCTTACTAAGAAAGCACAGGTATGTTACATAGTAACTTACACATACTTAGGGAGACATCTATAATGGACATTTTTAAAAACATCCAGTTCCACTTCAGGTCCGTGCTCCTGAAGGCTTCTCTCTAATAGCACCCCACCACCGCCACCAGCAGCCCGCCCCCTATCCCGATGCATAGCTAGGGTACAGGGAACAGTCAGACTTCTGGCACACCAGCTTGGCACCTCGCAGGACTGCAATGAGCACCAGCAGTATTTGTCCTGTGCAGTCGGGCGAGAGGCAGGTGCCTCTTCTCCTATACTTCCTGGAATCTTCAGCACTACAGGCTTCCATTCTTTTTTTCTCTCTAGAAATTTCTATTGCAACTCAGTCAAAAATCTTTTTATAAAGTGACGCTGACTAATACAATGACTATCACACCCAGTCATTTCTCCTGCAGCCTTCTCCTATTGTGGGAAAGTGTGGACAACTACTGCCGCCACCACTGCTGCTGCCACCACTGCCACCGCCACTACCACCACCACCACCACCCACACACATACACACACTGAAAACAGCTGGCTGGCAGACAGCAGCGACCCCCTAACTTCACAATGATCTTTACTAAGCTCCTTTAAAGCCAGTCCTGATATCAGGAAACAGAGGAAACACACGGCCTCCATCTTGTAGAACTTACACCTGAAGGAGCTGGGACGGGAGAGGAGAGGTGACAAGGCCCTAGCATGATGAAAAGCCTATGACAGGCCAAGAGCCGAAAATGAGGAGCTGGCCATGCAAAAACTACTCCGGAGGAAAGAAAGGACCCGAGGCCTGAGGTGGGCAAACGGAGAGCCGACTCTGAAGACAAGAGGCCGCGCTGCTGGGGCACAGTGACCGGCTCAGGGAGTCCGGGAGCCGCGCTGCTGCCCACCAGCACAGATGCACGAGACCTCACGCGCCCTTCGATTCAAAATGATCGCTCTCCTGCTATGCAGTTAGACTGAGGAACAACATCCAGGAGCCCAGGAGCTCGGTTAAGACCCCGTGGAGTGTTGGCAAGGACGTGGACAAAGCGAACCTAACACACTGGCAGTTCCTGAGCAAGCTAGATGGCGTGACTGCAGGACCCAGCAACCCACTGGGCGTACACCCAAGAGAAAGGACAGCCGCTGGTCACACGGATCCGCACACGTGCGTCAACAGCTACATCACTGTGTACAGCCGGCAGGCAGAAACCCAAATGTGTGTCAGGTGATGGCTGAGTAAACAAGCTGTGGTACATGCATGACAACATTATTCGACCATAAAAACACTGAAGGACTCAGTATATTGTAACATGGGCAAACCCGAAAAGTGCTTACTAAAAGAAGGACGCTTATGAATGGAACAGGCAGATCCACAGGAAAAGAAAGTGACTAGCTTCAGGGACAAGGGACGGCAGTGAGCGCCTAACGGAAAAGGGTTCCTGTCTGGAGTCAGAAAAATGTCCCAGAATTAGTAACGGTTACACAACCTTGTGAATACGCCAAAACAACTGGCATGTACACTCTAAACGGTAAGCTGTATCTCAATTTTTAGTAATTGTACCAAAACCCGCGCAATATTCCAGACAGAACCAGTGGTAACCTGAATTAGAAAAGCAGCAGAAATTCAAAGAGTCCAGAGAGCGTCTGCAGATTTCTGAGGAAAGAATCCAGGGTGGTGCTCGGTCCCTCTGGCTCGAGCACCCGGGATGGGCTGGATATGACAGCTTCAGAAAAGGGAAAGACCAACCACAGAGGCCGGAAATGTCAGGAGTGGATGAAAGCAAATCCACTTAAAGTATGGATCCCATTTGCCAACTACAAAAAACGTAAAAGTTCACGCTCTTTCTGAAGTGGTGGAAAGAGCTGGAGCATCACGTGGACGGAGGGGCAGGGAAAATGTATCTTCTAATCCCAATGTGGTAACACCTCACCTATCAAGGAATCAAGTTCTTCTTCAAAATTACATTTTATTTTCCACTTCTCTTATTTCATTGTACTTTTTTAAGGCATTCATAACCTTCAAACATCTCCTCTTCTCCAGAAACCAGGTAAGTACTTATGGTACCTGGTTTTCTCATTTCTAGATAGTCTGATTTAAATCTACCCGACTCAAAGTATTTGGGCACAAGATACAGAATGAAAATGACTGACCAAATCTACCGGTTAGATAGTTACACTGCTTTACAAGTAACTTCAGAAATAAATTTATCAAAACTATACCTCACATTTATCCTTTCAACAACTTCTAAGCCCATAACTACTCTGCTAACCATTCTGTTAGAATGACTGAGAAACTATGGAAGACACCGCTGACTTAGATAAACATTACCAAAGTAGCAGGAAGTGCAGTGACAGACACACAGCAGAAGCATAAAAACAGTCTGATGGAATCAGGTGCCAGATTACCTGACAACTACAGTGAGCTTTTGAAAAGGAGGTGAGGGTAGCCAGACAGGGGAGATGGGAAGGGATACTGCAGATCTTGGGCACAAGCAGTAGGCTTGGACACCCTAGTGTGAAAAATGTGAGGAATTTAAAGAACTGCAAACAATTCAGTGGCCAGGAACGCAGGCAATGTGCCTGTGTGGCGGGGGGTGGGGGTGCAGATGACAGTCAGTGCAGAGTGCTGGGAGCGTGGACAGGAAGCCTGGACTGTTCTCTAAGGGGAATGGGAAAAAGCCAGAGATCATAGGCAAAGAGTAACATGAGCATCTAATGTGCACTTAGAAAGATCACTACAATTCTGAAAGAAGAAAAAAAGGTTGAAAGCAGGAAGTGAGGAGACTGTAAAAGTAATCAGGGAGAAAAATAATGAGGCCTTTGGCTAAGGTAACAAAAGTCATGGAAATAAGCTGAAATCACCCAGGAATGTACTTGGGGAAGACAGTTTTACTTAGGGATGAGCAAAAGCGAGTTCACTGTGAAAATTGAGAAGTAAATAAACCATGTACGAGTTGTGGTTTCACAGACCACAAGAAAGATTCCAGGAAGAAGGGGCTGTGGCCAGTATCAGAGGCTGGGGATGTTCCTCCTCACCCAGTGACACAGGTACGATAAGTCTCTTAGGACCCCGGTGAGCACTCAACGCTGCACAATGGTTGGATAGGGCCAAGTGTGCTAGGTGGGACATGAGGAAGAACCACAAAGGCCAGGAACTCCTACCGGTAAGTTTGACTATAAAACAGGAGAAAACAAAGTGAAAGAAGTCGCATAACACCAGCATGAGCTCAACGGTATTCACTTCGTAAGTTTGTTTTTCAAGATGAGGGAGGCCTGTTTAAGTGGTCTTTATTTGCAGGAGATGCCAACTAGGTAGTCACGTTGGCCACTCCTTCCACGTGGTGTGGGAGTGATACAGTAAACGCTTATTTATATAAACGGGGTAGTGGCAGCACATGACAAGATACACAACTGTTAAATCTAAGTACAAGATTTAATGGGTGAGTGTTCACTGCTCTATTCTTTGAACTGTCTGAAGAGTAAGTGGAACATTTGTAAAAAATCAATGGGAAAAACAAGTTAATAAAGATAACCAAAAAGAACCGGGATAGAGAGGATCTGAAAATCCATGAGGCAGAAGTAACAGTATCTCCAGAAGGAAGGATGGAGTAGGGCTGGCCTCGGGCACAGATCTTTCACAGCCACCCATGGAAGGACAGACGGTCAGAGTTCCATCAGGTATAGAAATGCCACCAGCTACATGGTTGTTAAGCCAGCCATTCACGCCCGAAAGCGCAAAGAAGTCAGACTCAGGGAAGGCACAGCACCATAGGAGGACAGGGACATGGACAGAATAGAAGCGAGAGCGCAGGCGTTCGAGGAGAAAAATCTAGTGCACACCCAATCCTTAAATTCTGGAAACTGACAGCACCAACTGCAGCAATGAGCAAGGTACTGCTAAAACAGACTCCCTCTCTTTCCACCACACATCTTTGAAGTATCAATACTATGTCCTGCAAGGCTTGTGAACAACAACTCTGTATGGACCTTAAATATATATGTATAGCATTTATATTATAATAATGAGCTTCAGAAACTAGCCAATCAGAAACAAAAAAAATCTGCACAATACATGGCCTTAAGGGTTATACATAACTATTTTGCAGCAACATTCACAGGAAGCCAGATCCATTACCAAGAACAATTCAGTGGCCAATCTTTTCAGTACCCCTGAAACAAGGGTACTGAAACAGGGAGTACTGCTAGGAGCTTCAATAACATGGGCTTTGCTTTTACTGCCAAGGAAACAAAGGACTGCAAACAGATAAACAGATGTGAACTAAGACACTGAGCACTAGGTCTGTCCTGGCTACACGATCAATTCATGCTTAATGTAAGACACTCACTCAGAGTTTACTTTTTGTAATAAGAGAAAATAAAACCAAGTTGTTTGTCATGTGGGAAAAGCTGAAGGCTTGAGTTTCATGTTTTTTTTAATTAATAAAGACTGGTATTGGAATAACTATCACTAGAACTTCTATGTAGTAAAATTAAGATAAACAATAAGATTTTTAAAATATAAAAGCAAATATAGCTTGCATTATTCAGACAGAATAAATTTATGAGGTAAATCAAAGAACTGGTACCCACAAGTGGGTCACAAAAGAAGATCAGCCAAATGTTTAAGGAGCTACATAACAACAGTTGCCGATGAAGCTTTATACATAGAGAAAGTGCCTGGCCACTGTCCTGATTACCACTGTAATGTCAGAAATTAAAAACTAAGACACACAAAAGGTACATGTCAGCTCTGTGAGACAGCATCATTAATTTGGCTCCAGTAATGGTCTATGAGTATAAGCACTGTTGAGTATAATAATTACTGTTGTAATTTTTTTTCTCCCTAAAGAAATACTGATTTGCCCTTGAAATAAGTAACTTCACAGGAAAAGCAAAGAGTCTCTATCCCTATTGCACCTAAAAATACAGAAGATAAAACTATCCTGAAATATTTTCTAGATCTTAGTTGTTATAGCAGGCTGGGAACACCTTCCTGGCTATTGTAACTGCTGCTTTGGACAAACGGACACTGCAGATTTGCTCATCTGAGAAGCCAAAGCTCCATGAGGGCTATCTTTGTTTTGTATGTCAATAAAGGAAGCCTGGGGAAAGGTTAAGACATGAATTATGTAAGCAAAAGCTTTTATGTAGTAAATTTAAAATTATTATATAGCTACATACTTAATATATCAAATTATAACCTCACATGCTGAAAAAGGTTCTTAGCTCAGTGCTTTAAATACAGGTGTGTGGAGTATTTGTGAAAGCAGGAAAGAAAAATATGACCTTCTAAAACAGAAATTGAAGAACTATTATGCATGTAAGCGTGCAGTCAAACAGTCCCTTCTTTGGTGCCAAGTGAGCCCGCAGCCCGGCTGCACCGTGCAACACTCCATTCGTCATCGGGGCCCTCACTGCCCCGTCAGGACTTTCCTGTGGTTTCTGGGATGCATTAATGCGACGGAAGGTGGCTCTCCCACCACACCCCTCAGGCCAGGGCACGGAGAGAATGTGGCCCCTGGCCTCTGGGGTCATCTCCCTTGTCCCATATGAGGGAAGGACAACGTCTGCATGTTCCTCTGCTGTAAGTTTCTACCTAGGATAACTAAAACTCTGAAAAATATTCAAACTTCTGCTCAAACCAGTAACTTGAAAGAACACACCTTATTTCTTGCAGGCAACAAACATATTGACTGATAAACCCCTCTCTCCGTTTTCTATTAAAAGGGTGCTGCTAAGCTCTTCTAACCACAAAAAAACCACTAACAGGAAGTTGGAGGGATTTTAAAGGCGCTATGGCGTGGCTCTGCATGAGACTGCTCGCCACCACGCACAGCGCCCGGGCTCCACCCCAGAATGGGGGTGGAGGACGGGGGGGGGGGGATTTGTTTATTTGTTTTAAAGAGAACAGTAAGTGATGCAGGGAAGATAAACATTTATTTCATAAAGAAAATGTTTTGGACCCTCTCATTTGGTGTTTTAGAAACGTAACAGTCTAACTAGATGACTAAAGCAGTCACAGCAGAGGAAACGCAGTCCCCACAGTCTAAGATGGCAACAGCCAGTGTCAAAATTCTAACTTTAGCTGAACTGTCAAATAAGCACCAAGTGTACTACCAAGAGTCTGCATCTGAACAAGGGCAACTGCAAAAGGCAAGTTAAGCACTTCTGTCCTCCCGAGCACTATGAAACATCCAGGCACAGAACCACTGCCCCTTGGGACAGTGTACAATAAATACAGCGCAACAAAATTCGAACAGCCTCTCGGAGAGCACTTCCCACAGCACAGTGGTGGCTCAGCAAGGAGGGCCGAGTAGGAGCAGCCGCAGTGTCAAACGGTGCACTTCACCTTATCAATGTGGCGGCTTCCCAGGGCTGGACAAATGCTACATGCTGCTACATACATCTTAGAAATCCCAAAATGTTCTTAGGTGATTTCTTTTTCTTGCTGCACTAGACAGTCTATGTAAAATAATCTTCTCCAAGAAGCAGTAAGAAAGGTAGCTCTCATTAGGCGGGTCACTTACCTGCTGGCAAGGCTGAGCAGCTCGTGTTTATCTGCGACAGCTGACTTCTTCTCAAGCTCCCACATCAGGACGTTGATCAGATGAGAATTTTTAATTACAATCGGCACTTCTTCAAACATGTGCTCAAAGGTGATACTTGCCTTCTTCAGTCTGTGAAGTATGTTAAAAATACTTTAGTCTGGTGGTTAGGAGTGTTCAATTGACTGTTTCATACGTTCTACCCAATCCCAGGCCCTCTCCAGGGTCTTTGCTTCCTCGGTATTCTTTAAAAAACACAACCAACAGGCAGGTGCTTATGCCACTGAGCTAAATCCCTTGCACTAAAAAAACACAACAGGGACAGAAACTGTAAGTTTTACAGAAAAATTCATAGATCAAGTAATTTCAGTATCAACTTTAAAGATGATCTGAATATGAACGAACTATAAGCCCAGAAAAATAATTTTTTGCTCAAGAATCATTCTTTACTATCAGGTATCTTAAAATTTCATTGATATTAAAATGTAAATGTCACAGTAATGCCACATAATCTGTATCAAAACATTTAAAATAAATAGCTAGAAAACAATATATTCCTTAGAAAGTTCATTTTTAAAGTGTGCTGAACCAAAAAAAAAAAAGCACAGTCTCAGCAGACTCCACACCCAGCAGTGCGGAACAAGCTGCTCGGCCTCGTAATACCGGCACCAAGGCGCTCCTGGGCCAGCTTTGCTTTTTAAACGCTCTGCACTTTAACTTTTTCTGGAGGCAAATGGAAAACCAAAGAGGAACTGTTCTACATGAAATCATGATTTCATAATAAAAATTTCTACAATTAACAGAAAATAGAATTTTATATAGTTTTTAAAATGTAAATATTCCAATGTCATTAAAGTAGGATCACAAAAAAGTTTTCTGCATACCAGTCATAAAACTTGCGCAAAGCCCCTCCTTACAAATCCCTCAAAGGTATCTTTCCTGCCCCTCCACAAACAGCTCACAAGAGAGTAGCTTGCAAGCACTCTAATACGGAGCTCACAACCTGCCAGCCACCAACCACAATTTCATTCACCCTTCTCCCTATCATTTATTTCTTCAGATACAGTAACAAATGAATTCTGTCTCTAACTGAAATCACTCTTGGTGAAAACAGATGAGACATTCTATAAAGAAGAATAATTTAAACATGGGAAAGGAGAAATCGAGTGGCACTTGGCATATAGAAAATTGTTACAGCCCACATGGCAAAAGCATTACCACAGCACAACCAAGTATTCAATAAATATGGCAAACTGAAGTCTTAAAAGAAAACACTCAATGCTTTACCGTTTGCCCCATGGGCCCCCAAACACTTACGCTTCAGGGGAAAAATCCTTCTCTTTACAAACTTCCATCAGTTTAGGAGTCAGTCTGTATGCCTTTAGTGAGAGAGACCCTTGCGCAGTTTTTATGGGATCTCAAATAAGGAAAAGAGAAAGACATTACTAAAAATTCTGTCACCATAGGGTTCGAATAGCATTAGTTGTAGGCACATTCTGGTCCTTATTACATAATCTTGCATCGTTGCAAAATGATTAAATAATCAGAATGCAACACGAAACAGATTCAAACGATTTATAGCCAACAGGAAGTAAAGATGTAAGGATCTATTTTACTTAGAATAACTTCCTCCCTAAAATAAAAACAGGAGATTCAAAATGTAGTTGAGAAATTTTCAAATCCATTCTTCAGCTAAAACCAGTTATCTTGTTGTGAATGAAATATAAAAGTTCATGAATCTGGGGTAAGAGGAAAATACTGATGAATACTACATATGAAAAAATTGCTGTATGCCCTAGCATAGCTGTCAACTAATTTAAAATGAATAGCCTTAAAAAAAACTTTATCCACCCTAATAATCACTGCTCACATTTCTTAATTAAAGCAGATTGTAAAAACAAAACCACTAAGTCAAAGTGTTATCATAAAGTGTCTTTTTAGTTTCAGAAAAACAAATTTTCAAATCTTAACTGCTTACACACTCCATGAGTAAGGGGGCTTAGCACTTGCCACATGATAACGGCTCTGGCATGCCAATATTCGCCTAAAACCTGTGTTAACATTCATGTTGTCTGAAACTTAACACAGTGAAACTTTTAGCAATAGGTGATAAAATGAAAACCAAAATAGATTGGAACAAGTGGAAAATTCATCAAGGTCTGATGATGCAATGTTTCCAGCCAATATAAGTACACTTTAACAACTTGTTCTTTACTGTAATCCAATTGTTAACATACTGAAACAATTTTGGGGCAGCTCATAAGATTGATCGTATTCATTAGTATTTTTTCTGACAGATACTCAGGACGTTACATTTACTTCTCAGCTGGAAACTATATGCAAGTCTGCCAGATATGGCAAACTGTGAGTGTTGGGGGGGAGGGGGGCTATAAAGCTGTTAAATTGCCTACAGTACTGATACAGCGCAGAACATCTGGTCTGGAGAGCTTGAGGAAACACCATTAAATAGGACGAAAAGAAAAAAATCTTTGTGCTGAGAAACAGTCCAGGTTTTGTACGCTGCTGTCAGAGGTATAAAAAAACTTGGCACGCTGCATTAGGATTGGTCAGTCACGTACGGAGCCAGACACTCCAGCAATCGGGGTTTGTTAGACATCTGGTCGGGTTCCACCAGCCCCTTCAAGGAGGGAGGGGAGATGGAGGAATAAAAATGAAGCAGCTACTCCAGCATTCCAAAATGTACACATCAGGGCTCTGATAGCAAGAAAAATAAACAGAAAGAAGGAAACCCTGTCTAGACTTAGCTGCTGCTGAGGCTGCTGCAGAAACAGGGTTGGTATTTACTTGAGAAGGCCTGCCAGGCTGCCTTCAGAGGCAAAAGACAGAAAGCAAAAATAGCAGCAGTAATATGATGGGAAGAAAAGAGTAATGAAAGAACCTCCTACCAACCGTAAATGAGAACAACAGACTCCTCAATGGCATGCTGGTAGCTGAACTGAGAATCCAGAAGCGCCCGGGTGACGAAGGAGCCGTAGTAGGTGGACTGGTACCAGCCCACGTGGAGATGGTCGATGTTCACGTGGCGAAGGCTCCGCATCATTTCCATCTGATACTGGACTGGATAACAGAGGGGAAGGGAGGGGACAGTAAACACGAGCTTTTCAGACACAAGTCCCACTAAGTACTTATAAGCTATAAGGAACGGGCTTCCAGTTTTAAAAATATTTGGTTCTCATATCAATATAACAAAACCATGCTTCCAAATCATGTCAAATACTGGGTTTTCCTTTATTCACTGATGAAAAGACTCTTCGGTAGAAAAGGTATTAAAACAATGTTAATACCTGTTTTAAACAAGCAATCGTTAAATGTGGTTCTTGCACTTATTAGAACTATAAAAGTAGTAAATGTTTCCAGAAAATTTTGTGTAGTTATTACACTGATTGAATGTAAGACATTTCATCTGGATTAATGAGCAAGAATAGTTATCAATGTCTTCTTCAATACAGCTTTTAGATCTGCAAGTAGAAATAATGAAGAAAACTCAGGGTAAAGAATCACCTACCACATTACTAATATATGAATAGGCTACAGCCAATTTAAAGTTTAAGAATTCATTTTTGCCTTCATCTGGTGCCCCCTGCTGCATACACTAAATTTTAAAAAAACTCTTTTCCTTGTCGATGTGTTCCTTTGTGATAAATAATGAAAAGGTTTAATGACTTTAGTTTTGTCAAATTAATCACCACAACACATACTATGAAAGCAGGATCACTAGAAAAATATAAGCTGACAACGTTTAAAAAAAGACATTAAAAAGCCCAATAGTAACAAATAAAAAGTTATATCGTCAATATAATATACAAACTATTTTTATCATAATGACTAGATGGTCATGTAAAGTAACCGTATTTAATTCTGAACCTGACCAATTCATTTCCAACTCTTAATCATGTTTTAGCAAAAGTAAAATCTTGTATCTACCATTCTTTTGGTTATACACAGTGCTTACTGTTTTACCAAGCAAACAAGACTTCAGATCACAAAGTGCAAGAGAAATTTCCTCAGGTACACAATCTTCTTTGCCAGCACTCCTTGCAAGACAGAGAAATTATAAACCAACTCCTTCTAAGGAAGGTTTTCATGCTACAACCAGCAGCCAACACATCAACTACTTAAGAATCAGGTGTTTTTCGAGGCTCTCTTTCGCTTTGTAGAAAGCTAAGGAAAGGATAGACTGAGCCAAAGCTGTAATACTGTCAAGATGGTTCCAGGTCAGGTAACTCTGCAAAGCAAGCTCATTCATAAAGGAGAGCAAGTAATATATGAAGGTGGTTTGATTAGCATTACTTCTTCTGTTGTTTTTAAACAGTATGGGACAATGTGATCATTATGCATATCAAAAATATAACAATAAAAGTTAAAAAATACAAAGGGTTTGGGGAGATGGTGATCTGTATCAGACCCTTTATATTACCTAATGGATTTTTTGGCAGATTTATAAACAACTTGTGCAAACAATCCCTTATCATTTTGTTGTACTCTAAAAACCAGTGGTGGCGAATCTATGGCATACACGCTGTGGCTAGCTGTTTGTATCATCAAAAGCTCTAAAAGGTCCACCACCCCTAGTCTAAACTATTACTAAAAAACATCACAACCTTGGAAATCTATTTTATGTACAGTATGACAGCCTGAAGCAGTATACAGTTCTGTAGTATCAATTATGTTTTATCTTAATATTTTATCTCTCTGGTACATCAGAACCTCTCTACCTTCCAACTCACTTAACAGATTTACTATGTACCAACCACATAAACTGGGAAGTAGTACGGCAACACTGCTAAATTCTCTTTCTGTTTTAAAATTCCACGATTCTCCTAATCAAAATAAAATAAATGATCTGGCTAACAAAGTTCACATTTAACTTGTGAATTAAAAGTTTCAATATTCTAAGTAAAAGAGGAGCTGAAACTAAAAGTATTTAAAGGGAAAGAGAAGAGATAGGGACAGACTGCTCAAGGACTGACAGTGCAAACAGGATTTAACAGAATGATTTTTTTAAAAAAAAAAATCAGTACTTGCAAAACATCTGTTTGTATACACCATTTGGCCAAAAGGTAAACAGAGGTCTACCAACTTGCAAAAGTACAAAAGGCTTGGAATCTAGACATGCTAGATCCCCTGTAGGGATGGATCTTGCTGTCCTGTTAATAATCCTTCTCTGAGTTTTATTTTTCCCAACTCCAGAAAGATCTGAGAACTATTCACAATCAAAATCACACTGCTCTCCGGATGGTATAAACACTGACTTGTTTACGAGCTAACACAGGGCCTCTAGCAAGCAATGCATTATGATTTAAAAATCAAATTTCTCTGAAAAAAAAGTCTACTCTTGCCAAGACTCTCCTGAAACATCCTGAATAAAAACAGATTTTATAAGAGCACTTCAATGTACATGAGGAAAAAACAAACAACTGCAAAAACTTCCAGATCTCTACCAAACTTCCAAACTCCTTTTTATCCACTCCTTTTTATTTCATCACCCCCCAGCTGGAACGAAAACGCAGAATTTGTCTACACTAGAGGACAGTCCACAGTATGTGACCTGTGGTGCGAGGCTGCTCTGTGTATAATCAAATCCAATTCCACTGCATTTATTCTGGGCACTGAGGAGTAGAGAGATCAACTGCTCTGTCACTGGGAGAGGATTCGGAAACGTATTGGTTTTCCTCTTACAGCTTAGAAAACAGCATACCAGATTTCAGAAGGTTTTAAGTCCACTTTGTAAGTCATAATGCTCTTCCTATCTGCTAGATACCTAAATGTAAAAATGGTCAAGGGCAATGACAGGTAAATTGATAAAACAACTTCTAAAAGTTTCCAATTCACTGGAGATTCACTATCACACAACAGATCTCGGCTGGGCCTATTCTAGGTAAAGTTTCAGGGCTTATCCTGATTTAGACTTACTGCTTGACTTAAGAACTTTCTAAAAGCGCACATTAAAAACCATGGCCTTGAACTGTGCGGTGCAGAGACTTCGTGGAGTGCAACAGACCTAGGCTGACCCTCGGAGAGGTGGGGCAGGGGCTGCAGCTCAGCCAGCCCAGGCCACTGTTGGGAAGGGGTCACTTTGACTTAGTTTCAAAAACAGCACAATGAGATGGTTTTCACTGCGCACAAGGTGGGGAGAAGAGACAGGTGCCCAGGAGCTGCCGCCTTCCCTCAGCCTTGAGCTCCACCCAGTCCGTGTGGAGGCAGGTGTGTGGCCCTCACCTCCCTTCCATCTTTCACAAAATTTTCCAAAAAGCACAGAGATAACCTCTGCAAAGGCTTCCTAGTAAAACTAAGAAGGCACAAGCAATAAACAGCATACTGTCCCCCTGCACTGTCCCCAACTACGCTCTCAGCAGCTGGCTGCCACAGCCATGCCACCTGTTTCCCCCCAAGCCGGTGGCACAGGCGAGGAGAAAACTCTGACTTGGTGACATGCCAATAACTTATGCCATAACCAGGAAGGGCCAGCACTCCGAAGGTGGCTGTCCTGGTGGCCCCAGGGCTAGTGGGGGCTGAGGGCAGTGGTGAGGCAAGCACAGGAGGCGTAATCCAGCCCCAGCCCTTGGATAAACAGAGGGGCCAGGAGCCAGCAGAGGTGCTGTGACGCTGTCACCCATCATTGCCCCAGCTGTGATTTGCTTCCGCACAGCCAACCAGTGCTCTTTTCTGGGTACGGTTTCAAAAGAGGGTGTGAAGGACAGAAAGAAGGTTCACTGGTTTCCAGGAAGGGGCTTGGTGGCCAAAGAATAAAGCAAAGAGCAGTCACTTCCCACTGATGCATTAATTCCTGCCAGTAATGAGCACCCACGGGCAACTTCACAGCACTGATCCATTTTTTGTTCTCAAGTTATCATATTTAATGGAAGTCAAGGCAGCAATTTCAACCCATGTCTTTCCTTTTTGAGTTAATGGTCAAATATTCCTTCAGAGTTTCTCCAAGATGAATGGCAAGGTTACAGTAAATCCTTTCGGAGAGGAGTTATTTTCAAATTTATGATAATGTTCAGTAAAGGGTTTTAGAACTGTGTAATGAGAAGTTTAAGAAAGAACTTTTTAAGCACTCTTAGTTTAAAAAGCAAGCAACTTACCAATCGAGAAGCAGCAAATGAATTATAAAAACAAATCAGAAGTTTCCACTAAGCTATCTTGAATGACTAATACAAAAGCTGCACTCAAAGGCAACACAACTGAGGTGGCACTAGAAAATTTGGAAAGGCTATAAAAATGAACCGAAGTCTTATAAATCTCCTCAATCTCTACAATTATCTTAATTGACTGAGATTCTCCCAGGCTCAGGAAAGCCTGGTTTACAACACAGAGTAACTGAAGCCTGGCACCACTAGATTCATATTCACTTTTTCCAGATACCTTCTTTGCAAAACAGTCACATCTAAAGTGCCTATTGCTAAAACTGTCTTCATGGAGGTGGACTGCCCAATGTTTTTTTCAGAAATCAACATTTGCTGGGATTTCTCTTGTTTTATCTTTAAATGCGAAAACACTAAACTAACAGTGTGTGTGAACTGCCTCAGTTTAAAATCCTGTGTGAGAGGGGCACCACCACCGAGCAGCTCACGGCCACCGTCCCCGAGACCGCAGGAAGAGCTCAGGCTGCAGTTCCCGTCAGAGTAACTCCACTGTGCGCTTTTCACCCTAACTCCTGCCTCACTTTTATGGGCACTGTTTTATTTCACTATTTTAAGTGAACCACCAGGAAGTACAAACTCTTACTGCACAAAGAAACAGAGAACTGTCGCAAAAGGGAAGCCTGAAATGGGCTGAAAGTCAGGAAGCAGAGCTGCAGCATATTCCAAAAAACACCTGAAGTCTGCCCAACAGATTACTGGGGGAAGAAGGCCTTTTACAGATGTGTTCTTAGAAATGCCTCAAGGACAAGACACAGTGGTACCTCGGTCCACAAACTTAATTCTTTCCCTGACTCTGGTCGCACACCGAATTGGTCACAAACCAAATCAAACTTCATGGTTAGGTTCAATGTGGACCTTATAGGGAAATCTGATTCAGTTAATCCAACTGGTTTTCGACCAAAATCATGGAAAGAATTAAGTTCATGAACCAAGGTACTGCTGCAAGTTAAGTTTTAAAAATGAACAATTATTTCAGGACCTAATGTCTTATTTGATAATATCATATCAAATAAATCCAAATTACTTAAGAATGTATCACAATGCAATTATTTGAAAAATAGCAATAGTCTAGAGAAAAAAAAGCATATTAGCTAAGCACAAAGCGCAAGACCAGCACTTTCAGACTTCCTACTAAATGGTCTACATACATTATCTCACTGCATTCCTCATAATAACTCTAATGAGCTAATCACGATTACTGAAACTCTTCTGGGAAACCTGTTTGCTACAGCTTTGACTTCAATTTGACTTCTCACTCTGACCCAAAAACCTAGGACACCCCCATTTAGAGAACTTCATCACAACTTCCTGGTGAAGTATAAATTATTTCTGAATCAATACAGCACAACACAGATATAATATAGAACAAATTTCTCAGTTTTCAGAAACCACAGCTTATACATGTTTGATCACTAAATTAATAATACTCTAAGACTTTATTGTAGTAAAACTACCATCAAAGATTTTAAACGCCAACCTTGATAATTATCACAGATATGTAATCAAACCCCTGAAGTACATTTTATGTTACTTTTTGAAACTTTTGCCAAGACTACGTGGTAACTAAACACTGGCTCAGATCAAAGCTGACCTGTACAAGCACATCAAGTAAGGGAACAGAGACCAGATCCAGTGCATGCTCTTTGCAGTAAAGAAACAAAACTCAACAAGAAATGCAAGGGATTTGAATGCAAACAAACAAACCAACCAACCCCCCCAACTTCCTTGAAACAAACCAATGGCTTCAACAAGTATGACAGGAAAATGGAATGTATAAAAATCTCCCATCTGTGCTGGCACAAGGGCTCAAGCAGGACTCCGACGAAAATCATTACAGGCTTTTCTGCAAGGAGCACCATGGGATACCCACAAGCACGCATATGCGTAGTCTGTACTGTGATGGTTCTGTGCCATTATTTAACAAGACAAACTTTATTCATGCTTTCCTTTTCATATCAGACTTTCTGCCAAGCCGCACATACGTTTCAGGCAATGTTCAAAGCTAGTAGCAGATGTAGATTTAAGCAAACAGAATGTGCATTTGAAAAAAAGAATGAGCCTACTTTGGGTGGAGAGAACTATGGAAGACACAGATTTCTTAAAACTTCCATATTCTCATCACCTTGTCTGCATCACATATTCATCTGTTTCAATTAATGCATCTGTTATTAATGCCAGTCCTGTGACTGCTGACAAATTTTGGAAACGGTTCAATTTTTTCACAATGCAGTATGCAATATAAATTTTATTCTACCTAGAAATTAATCTATCCTATTTAAAAAGAAATGACAAAAATACGGCCTTTCGTTCTTTAAAGTGTTTATGAATTATGGCAAAATAATTTCTTTTAAATGTCAAGGGACAAGGGAATGGAAACAAGAAGGCCGTCACTGGCCGTCATTCTATTTTATCTTTCAAAACTAGGACGGGGAAAGGGGGTGGGGGGGACCAAGACATTAGCACTACTAGTTTCTCTTAGTTCACTGAAAAGAAAGGTTTGTGCTAATATCATTTGGAGAATTTTTTATACCCATATCTTGTACTCTTAAGTACTTTGAAAATAACAATAACCAATTCTATTGTTTTGAAATTTTGGCTTGTTTTCCATTAAAAAAACTAGTAAGAGTCTTGACCATTACCAGAAATTGGGTTTTTAAAAAAAATATTTTAATGTTTCAAGAAGTCTTTTATAAAACAAACTGGATTTTTCACAGACAGTAACATGTATATTCTGTTACATGTATTACCTTCCTAACTCAGTCATAAAAAACAGCCAAGAAATCCTATTTCTTGAAAAATGCTGTTAGAAAGTTAACTGTCTGTTACTTAGTATTTGTTTGCACACAGAAAAGTGAATCCACCTGAAAAGACCCAGGGACACAGAATTGTTACATGCAGAATTGTCACACAAAGAAAAACTTACCAACCACTGGTGTTTCTTGCTACACCAAATGAGAACCCCTGGGTTTAGGGAGAAGACAATTTTAACGGGCTCTTTCATGAGGAAAAGTAACAACTCTCTCACGTTGCTATCCATGAACCATCAGACTACTGCTGACAAAAGGTTAGGTGCAGTAATATTCTGAAAGAATGGGATATTTAAAAACACTACTGTTAATGTCCTTAAAGAAGTCACAGTTAGGAAATTCTATTCATTTTTGTGTTCTGTCCCATTCACTTGGAGCTGCTATACAAAAATAATCAGTAATTTCAGAACTAGAAAGTCTAGACTAGAACACGGAAAACATAAAATGTTGGTGAGAGAGATACAAGCAAAGTGAATCAGGGCTGAGCATTTCATCAATCAAATAAAAAGGAAACAGGATCATTTACCCAATGGGAAAAACTACCGGATAGCAAAATAGGTAAAATTTTCCCTAGCATTTAGTTTTAAAATGAAATTTTCATGTGACACTTCAAAAACAAACAAAAAAAAACCCCAACAATGTGCAATTATCTGAAAAGCAAAAAACATATCTGTAATTTAAAAAAAAAATCATGCTTGATGTGATTTTCCTATAATCTGGACTCTAGGTAAGAAAGAAGAAATGACCTCACGAGTACTTTTCAAAACACAGAAAGAAATTTGTACAAGTTCTGAGAAAAGGAGAGGGCAAAGAATATAAAAGAACAAAAGAGCTAGCAAACTGAATTGGTAGCTTTATTCTGTAAGAAACTATCAATGCCAAACCCCAGTTTTCAAAAGAAAACACAAGATCACTTTTGGGGGGGGGCACTGCTTGCAGATGATGATACAAAGAATTGCTTCGCTCGCCTCAGCTAGCCTCATTCTGAAGCCGCCCGCTGAGAACCATCTGGACTGACATAGCCACAGTGGTGTCATCTTCCAAAGGTACCTTCTTCAGCAGGCTGCCCCAGGAGCTGGTAGCTGCAAACACATTTGTCTCTCTAGGTATTCATTTCTTCACTTAGAAAACAATGGTTCAACTTCTAACTATATAGTGACAGCAACTTCGAAACCAGTCCTGCAACCCAGGTAGCCCTATGCTGACTGAGCGTTTCTGGGGGGAATCCCATGGGGACTCCACACTCCAAAGGCACATGCTGACTTCGTCTGCTTCTCTGTCTTCTCCCTCAAGAGAACTCTGCTAGTCTGAAGTTTGACTACTTCACTCACATGACACAACTGTCTACCTTCTAAGTAGAGTTTGTTTCCTCTGAGGCCAAAATCATTTAGAGTATCTCTTAAAATTTTAATGGCATGGAAAAATGCTCATGAGATGCTGAGACAGCGAGAGAGAGACAGACAGATAGACAAGAATACAAAGCCATATAAGTGCCAGGATGTAGTAAGTAACTGGGGTTGCTTTCTTTCTCCTAGACAGACTAGAAAGAAACATACTGAAATGATAATGGTAATAGTTCTAAAGATAAAGAAGGCATAGAAAATTTTTGCTTTCTTACTCATTTTACCATCACTTTCTTATCAAAAGAAATGTCCAATACCTCGCTAAACTATATAAATATATATATCAACAGAACTCTATTACTCATCTAGTAATCTGGGTATCAGTGCAATTGTTGGGAGAAGAGAACAGCATAAGACACTGGACTACTCAGAAGAACCCAAAACTGCTAAGCTGGTCTGAAATACACCATTTCTACGTATCATCTCCCAATCACATATCACTTCAACATTAGCTGCACAATCGGCAACAAATTATCTCAGTCTTGGTCTCTCCTGTTGCAAGGTGTGAGTGTGTTGCAGACATGCACACAGTCATGAGAGTTGAATGAAATCACTTACAAAAAGAGGTTGGTGCAGTGAATAGCTTGGGAAGAGCCCCCCAGGTTTCCATCATCACCTAGTATTTAGAAACAGAATTTATGTACTGATACAGAGCAGCCTATGTTATTTTCTTTTACCTTTAATTGGCTCTAAGCAATGTAAATAAGGCTAGGAAGAGTTGCCTAGGTCACCTCCTACAATAAAGAACAGATTCAATAGAGACAGAGACAAGCTACAGAAATTAGATTTGAAGAAAAAGTAATCTTGGGTGTTCTATTATTACTGTGTATATAACAATATAATTATATTGGACTGTATAAGTTTTTATCTCCTGGTTCCATTCATAACTCTTCCAAACAGGGGAAATAAGCTCCCTCCCACCTTCCCAACAGGTGCTATAAAAAAACAACACTGACCTAGGTGGGATGGGAGCGGGCAGCAGAGCCAGCCTCTCTGGACTGGGGAGAGGCTACTCAGAAATGCCTGCCACAGAGCAGCGAAGGGCTGTAGCAGTACCAGGTACTGCTCGCTCGTTTCACCCACTCCTGCGGCCTCAACTGCCCAACAGCCCCTTTACCTTCACACACCAAGAAGGTCTGGATTGAAAACCAGGATTAAAAATGCCACATCAGAAAGCATGAGATGTACACTTTTAACTGGAACATACAGGAAGCTGGTAAAAATAAAGTGACAGGAGTTATAATTTCCTATCATTTAGTGAAGTCAGAAAAACAGACATTGTAAGTACTTACTATATTCCATCCACCCTTTCTCTTCTCCACTTTCCCCTGCACACTTCACTTCTTCCAAACATTATTTTATACTATGAAGAATATGAAATCGATGTTGAAAAAAAGATCAAGTAGCAATTTTTGTGGCAATCCATGATAAATCTGAGGTTAGAAATGAAACATATGGCTTCTTTTTTAACGAGGCCATGTTATATTTCCTTCTGTGATCTTGTTCTAGGAGACAGTATCTAAACCAGAAATCTTACCCTAGATAAATTCCCCCAAATCATATGCATACGCACTTCTGTGGAGGGAGGGCTCAATGCTTTCACCAAATTCTCCAAGAGGCTCAAGACCCAAAAGAGAAGAACCACCACGGAGGAGGAGTGCAGAACACACCAAGGACATCCGGGCTCTCCGGGAAGCTCCACTGCTCTGCACACACACAGGGGCAAGCAGAGAGAGGCAAGTGTGACACAGTAACCAGCTGCCCTTGGGTGGCTGCTGAGCACAGATCAGCACTGGATCCCCAAAGATGTACTGCCGCGAAGGGTCTGCATGACAGACCACAGGCCCAGAGAAAATTCCAGCTGACTGAAGGGTAGAGACCCAGGAGATTATCAGTCACCCTTCCTCTTGGCCAACCAAGAACAGGAAGCACACAATGGAGCAGGCTGGATACTTCACCAAGCTACTTGTGATACAGACTAGTATTTCCCAAAGTGGAGGAGAAAAACACCTGCTAGTCAAAGGGCAGAATAATGGTCCTATCAGAGCGAGCCCTTTCATGGTGAGAAGAATACAGGAGAATAACTTGGGAGCTCTAGCAAAAATACTACATTATTAAGATACTCTTAGGACACATCTTATCACTGTTAATGCAGGTACTTTAAGGAAGACAGTTCTACAAGGCAATACTAAAGGCCATCCTAAGGAACTCACCAAGCCTGTTACACTGTGGAGTTTGCCCAGAGACTTCTAAGAGCTATTAATGAGACCTGGCTAATCAGCTGCCGTTATGTAACCTGAAGCTCAGGGATGTACTTTTCTATGGAAGGCTGCTCTGAAAAAGAAGAAATAACACTGTATGGGGGGAAGCAAACATTATAAAGGCAAAAAAAATTACTGCAGAAAGACGAAGGATGCTACAAAACAAACCAAGTAATTCTCTTTTGCAATTGACAGGCAGGCTCCTGCCAGATGTTTGAAATAGAATTAACTTGTATGGGCTACAGTGATAGAAATAAACTGCACAACTCTAAATAAATAAAAAGCCTACATTAACTGGGAAAGGATCTCTTTGTTTTATTTTCCCCTAAACTTACTTCAGATAGTTTGCCTCCCCTCGCAAAATGACGAAACAAAACTCCTCTATGCAGTTCCCACTGACACTAAGCTGGCAGTGTATTCTAAGGCATCTAAATACGGGGCAAAGACAGGTAGACAGGTTAAACACCATCCACATGAAGAGCTAAGTTTAGCCAGAGCGTGTGCAATGCCTCAAAGCACTCTCACACCAGATAAATCCACCTAAACAATGAGCCATCCTTTTCCCTCAAAGGCTATGTTTGTTCCTTGCAGAAGAAATTACAATACTCAGGTAAAGGCATTACATTACATGACTTAAACGCTTCCTCCTTACGTTTTGGGGAGAAAAATCTGACGGTGAGTTCCTGCACGCAGCCCTTCACACAGCCATGCCATGAGTATTTACTCTGAGCCCTAATGCGCCAGACCTTCCCAGTGCCACTGGGTGCAGGGCAGGGGGACAGACAGGCCTGCTGCAGACATTATAGTGAAGAGAAGCAAAGGGGATGAAGAGATGACAGCCAGCATCCTGGGGTCTCCTCTCATGCTCAACGCCCCCACGGAAATAGTCTGGTACTCCTAGAGAGTACTCTGGGCCTTTGAGTGAATAAACTATCTCTGTTAAGAACGAACAGGAAATAAAGCTTAGAAGTGAAAAATCTGGCTTTACTCTCTGAAAAGTAATACAGTGCAAGAGAGTGGCTGTAGGCTGAGGAACTAGGAAACCTGCACTGTCATTTCTGCTCTGCCAGGAAGTACAACAAAGCAAAGCAGAACACCTTCAAATAACAGGCTGTCTTCCATTATGAAGTCATCTAAGTTTTAATTTATCCCAAGTCAAAGCATGGATCTGGTTCAGTAGCTTTTACACGGCAATGGTGATAAGGGCACAGAATAAAATAACGTTTATCCTCGTTAGGTGCCTTGTTGGCATTTAAGAGCTAAAGCTGGGATACAACATAAAAACCTGACATGAATGAGGCTCCCTCTTTGCTAAGTTTTGAAATTACAATCAATTGCTGCTATTGTGCCTTCAGGTGCTCCACAGAAATAAATGGAGAAAGCCAGTTCTGCTAAAAACTACGGTCCAGAAACCTTAATGACCAGAAATGGAAAAAAGACTCAGGCCACTTGGGAAGTGACAAAAGGGTTAGAAAATGGAGCTCAATGGCAGCGAACATGCTTAGCATGTGCTAGGCCTCGGACTCAACCTCGAGCTACCCACCACCACCACCACGAGAGTTCTGGGCTAAAGGTGAGACCAACAAACACCCACCAGTTCCCCACACAGAAAAGGCCTGGAGCTAAGCGGAAGTGGAGGAGGACACGCAAAAGGCATCATCAGATTTTCCTTCCAACACTTAACTTTATTTCAGACAAACCAGCAAGTGTCTCAAATTTTTATCATTTGCAGACCTTGTAAAGGACATATGGTAACAATGAAAACTACTCATTAAAAGTTATATTATCCCACTTTTGTTACATAAATAAAAGTTTTAATGAAATTACGCCCCCCCCCCAAAGCTGCTCTGCGTCAGGACAGGATGATTTGTACCTATTTCCAGGGTTTCAACACAGCCTGAAGACAGACAGTATGGATTCCAGGCTCCGTATCTAGGAGGCTGATGTTTGTCACTTTCTTTAAATAAATTAGAAGCTCTTTAGTCAGACTTACAGGTCATCAGCCAACACAGCAAGCATTTGGTCATGTCAGATGATCACACATAAATGATTAAAGCAGCCTCCAAAACTATGGAAATTTCACACTAAATGTCTAAGGAACATGCTAAAACTAAAAATTAATATTTCCAATTAAGGAAATTACAGGGATCAGATTCTGATCCTTGATTTATTTAAGCTCCATGAGCTATCAATATACTATACTGCATTTATTCAGATGCTTTTTAAAAAATATGCACAGCAATCTCATCAACTTTGCCCTCTAGTAAATTAAAATTATCAAGGCTTAGTAAATTCCAGTACCATAATTTAAAGGCTGATGTTTTCACTCAGTAATAATACTATCAACCTACCTAGGGCACTAGATACTTATTTAAACCACGCCACTTTGCCAAATAACATGAAAGAATGGAAACAGCATTCTTAGTTTACTGAAATTAACTGTGATAAACATAGGGTAAAAGTGGGATATTGCTCATGTCAAAAATTCATGCAGGCATCTTCACCTGCCACACATTTTTGTTCAGGATAATAATATAAAGTGAATATTCAGAGATCAAAATTTTTGATTTACTATTTTCACTATTTCATACTGAATTAATATTAGACAATATGCTACATTATTCCATCAAGTCTAAAACTACACTTAGTATAAGTAACGAAAGATGACAGGTTCTCCTTGTAAGACACATGCATTACACATAGACGTGCAGATGCAAGGGGCTGGGCTCCACAGCAAAGGAAGCTGCTCCCTGTGCAAACACTACTGTGCCCAATTCTGAGTCTCTGTATCACAGCTCCCATTAGCTGCTATTAACTCTCCTCTCTTGATTCATGGATTTTTCATCAACAACAAAAACACCCAGTACTTCTCCTTCACACAGAACACGTGCTCAGCACGAACACCTTCAGGCAGATCAGGCATCTGCACCTTTCCTGGTCAGTGCTCCTGTGAGCTGTCTGAGACAACACTAGGCAAGGTTATCCAACCACCAGTTTCAGAGGAAACAGTATACTACTCTGCTTTTTCTCTAACCAGAACATGTCACTAACTGCAGCTAGTTTTACGAGGCTTTCTACAATACTATAACTGGGGCTTGCTCCTGCTAAAGAAACTGCTATTTTGAGCCAGGACCAATGGCACACACCCACAGTTCTAGCAACTGGGAAGGGAGGTGAGAGGATCGTTGGAGCCTAGGAGCTGAAGATGGGCCTGGGCACCCTCGCGAGATCTTAGACAGAAAGGGAGGGTGGGGAAGGGTACTCTGATGATCTAGTATAAGAGACTTTTGTCCATCTTTAGACATAAGAGCCATTATTTTTGGAAATGATATTTTGGTAAATGGAAAATGTCTTATTTTACAACTGTCCCTGGAAAACTCTGACAAGAAATAAAGTCATTTAGCTTGCTTTTAAATTACACAAGTATTTTGATGGCACTATACCACCACTTGGCAGAGTATCACAATTAGCCCAAAATTCTGAGGACTATAGGCAAATGACTCAAGAGACCAGTAAAACAGACACGTGTCATTGTAATTCCTATTCATATGTTGGGGTCAAGAAGCAAAAGAGACAGATACCAGCCACAAAGCAGCAGCAGGCGGCCAGCAGAGCAAGAGTGCAAGAGCTGCCTGCATCTTTACTGTATAATTCTTACTCAGCTTGCTATCTCCTGTTTACATTCCTCCGTGCTAGCATCACTGGCACATGCCTGTTTGTTCACTGCTAAGTCACGGTTACATAAGTGGATACCACCATGCACTTGCGCTAGACAGCAGGGTCACATCTTCAGGTGTTCTTATACCCCTGAGTGCTGAGGCAGCTGGAGTGGTTCCCGCATCGTACTTCACACATTCCTATTCCTATTAACATTTCTTTTCAACTGCCTGAATAAGTCAGCACACCTCCAGATTCTGATCCTAGCAGATACCAGCCCGCATTCCCTTTTGGCCAAGGTTTCTCAGCGTAGTGCTGACGGTGTTTTGGCTGGAGTGATTGGGGGGGGGGTGTTTCATGCATGCAGAGATGCTCCCCAGCACCGCTGGCCTCTCCTTTCCAGATGCCAGCAAAACACACACATCCCTTCACATTCATGCACAAACAAAATGTCTGCAAACGCTCCCCTATATCCCAAGGGCAGCAAACCCCCGATTCTCGAGCACACTGGCTTAGGCACTGGAATTCTGTTCGACTGCTGCGTCTACTTCCATTCCATACCTGCCATCACCATTCTCTTGCTGGGCAGCTACTCTGTGAGGCAGGGAAGGCAAGGATATGCGCACTAGGCTGGCATTTTTGATTTTTAGCTTTCAAGGTTGATTATTTTCCAGCTAGGTGTTACTTTTGGGCAATCTACAGCACACATACACAACCTTTAAGAATTTGAGGGCCAGGGATTTAGCTCAGTGGCATAAGCACCTGTCTTGCAATCGCAAGGTCATGAGTTCGATCCCCGGTACCAAAAAAAAAAAAAAAAAAAAGAATCTGACAATTACTAAGACAGTAAACAAGTATTCTAGGAAAATCATAATATAATACTTCAGTATGTAAAGTTTGTATGAATACCACTGTTTCAAGGCTTTTTTCTTCTGAAAACATCAAAGCTTGAGAACAAAAAGTGAAAGTTAAGGCCAGGCATGGTGGCACACACCTATAATCCCAGCAGCACTCAGAAGGCTGAGGCCTTCTGAGAGTCACTGTGAGTTTGAAGCCAGCATGGGCTACAGAAGCAAGTTCAAAGCCAGCCTGCATTACACCAAACCCGTTTCAAAAAAAAAAAAAGTAACACTACATTTTTAAAAATTTGTTATAAGTCAGGAGGATGCAGGACTTTTAAAAAGATCTACACAGCTAGACAGCAGCTATCTGTGCAGTTAAGAGACTGAAGCTTCAGTGACCATGCACACTGCAGTGACAGCAATCCTTCTCCTGCCTTGCCTCTTGTGCAACATCACAGTACTGACACTATCTGGAGGAAGTGCGGGAGACTGGCAGACCATAGGCTGGGCACAAATGACAGCACCGATACAGATAAGGGGCAGGCAATGGCGAGGCTGGCATGTGCTGCCCATCTTGGTTGCAAGTCCCTTTTTTCTGGAAACTTCCTTCATTCCCCAAATCTAGGTCAAGTGCTTCTGCTTTGTGCACCATATTTCTGCTCTCCTAAGATCATGCCACTCCTCTAGAATTCCCTTGTTTTATGTACTTTGCCCAAAGAAGCCACTGGGGCCTGATCACCAAGTGCGTGACAGCTCCTCGTGTCAAACAATTTTTTTTTTTCAGATTAACCCTATGACACCTTCCCTTATGGAAAGGATACAAAAGGAGTAATAACATACAAATTTATCCAGTGATTAAGAATACCAAGGAAGGGGGAAAGTCCTGAATATAACAGAAAGTATTGCACAGATTCTAAGTTTTTAGAAGTATCAATGAGTATATAAACTGTCTCAATATTTAGAAAGGGGAATTCGTACTATATAGTTTATTTTATCTGCGTTTTTTTTCCCCCAAAAAACACTCTGTGGAAAAACAAAGATATATTTTAGATTACGTTTAAATCCAGAATTTTGGTCCACTGAACTTAATTCAAATAAACAGCTCACAATTCAACACTACATGCCATCATAAGTCTGAATCAAGTCGATATGCAATTTTCATGGGTCGGGGGCTCAGTGATGGCTAAAATGTTGACTGCAGGGTGATGGGGCGGTCCTCCTGAGCAGGTGGGTCACCACTTACACCTGTGCGCAAGTCCACAGTTCAGTCTCTGTCTGGGACTTCTGTGCAGCGAGTTACACAGGCACGGTAAGACACGGCTCTCACCCTGAGGCACCAACCTGAAAGAGAAAAACTGTCGATTCCATCTACTGTGCACCCACTGTTGCTGGCCTCATCGTTATTATTCCGAACTGGGGACAGAACGAGGCCTCTGTGTGAGCTATGTCCTCAGCCCTTTACAGTTAGAGACTTGGTTTCTCTAAGTCACCACGTGGCCCAGAACTTGAGATCTTCCTGCTTGACCCTGGATTGCAGATATCTGCCACCATGCTGGGCTTTGTACATACATTTCAATCAGTGAACTTGTCATTTTTCATGTGTAAGGTAGGTACTGATTTCTCAAATCGTCACATGAGCAACCTATCTGGATAATAACTGACAGCCACAACTCTAGGCTAGTCTTTCCTAGTTACCAGGACCAGGTTCTTTTAAATATACCTTAAAAGTATATCTTGCAATGGACTCCTTTGATAGACACCTAGAATATGGTCAAAATCTGAAAAAAAAACTATTCTCGAATGGTCACCAAAAATTATGAAGAGGGTTGGAGGATCTCAGTGGTAGAGTTTGTGCCTAGCACACACAAGGTCCTGAGTTATACCACGATACACACACACACACACACATAATTTATCATAAAAAACTAGAAATGACCCTGTGTCTAGTGATGAGAAGATATTCATTAAACTGACATTCACACCTTCACAAGTGCCCATAATTTAACTCAGAAAACACAGAAAGAGCATGCTAACCATGAAAACTTATCTTTTTAAAATTTAGGGGGAAATAGAACAAACTAATAATTATTGTGTGAAAGATGATACAGGATAGATTTCTAAATTCCCTGAAATATTGTTCTAATAATTTTCATTCAAAAAGCATATTTAAAAATGAAAAACAGCAAGGGCTAAGGTTAAACAGAATATTCTGTTCTCTAATTCGCAACAAAATTCAGATGGCCACAAAAGTGATAGTTCAGTTTAAAATACCGATAACATAGATAGGCAGAGAATTGGCAAGGAGTGAAGCACGACTGGAGACGGTTAACAGAAGTACATCAACAGGCAGACGAGACATTCCCATGGACTGGGAAGAGAAGACAACTGTTGATACTGTCAAAGGCTATCTTCAGACCCCAGAGCATTCAATAGGTCCATCCAACACAGAGCTGTCCCTTACACTCTCAGGATCATGCCACACTACACTTGCAGCAAAACTCAAAATCACCTCAGGGAGTTGAGCAAGAAGGTACTGGCAAGATGAGAAGACAGCTGCCTCAAGCACGCCACTGGGGCAAGGAGGCATGGCAATCAGGTCAAAGCGGAACCAAAGCAAACAGTGCCTCCTGCAAGGCAGAGAGTGACACTGGTGAACACGCACCCATTTTATTTGGTTTGCTGCCACCACTACAGACAGCTAAGTGAGGTAGACATGTAGGAGGCCATCAGACAGAGCTGGGCCCGCAGGAGATGGGAATGCATCAGGGCTGGAGGTGCATCTGAAGAGCAAAGTCACAATGGCTGGCTTTACACACTTCCCTGAGGGATGAAGGGAGGCTTGGGAGTGTTGGTGTCTCCTTTTTGAGATTTCTCATTATCCTCTACCACCTACTAAGACTAAGACTAAGACCAAGGCCACTAAGACTAAGATTGCTAAGACTAAGGACAAGACAAAGCCTAGTGATTATTAACCTAGGTTAATGATGCCACTCATGTACCCTTGCTACTGGTAGGTCAATATTACCTAAGCAGCTATTCTTGTGATCTTCCTGGTTGATCATAACTTTGACCCATGTTGTATCTGCGTCATCATTCTGCTCTACAAAGCTTCCTTTGAAAGGCGGGCTCCTTGGCAACCCATTCAGAACCCTTCCTGTCTCTCAGCAGCTATCCTATTCCTCATTTCTCTTCTCCAATAAACTGTCTTCCTCTTAACCTCCACTGTTTGTTAGAATTCATTCTTCAACCTCAGAGGACATGAACTTGGCGTGTGTGACACTGACCATTTCTCCTGTATCACCTCTACCATGTCTTCCTCTCTAAGCATCTCTCTTGCTTTACTTCTACAGAGAGCTGGCAACACTCCCTGTAAGGACGTCTCACAACCACACAAAAAGCTCTGAGATACTCCAGTATCCACAGAGAACGAAGTTCCAACACCCACACAAAACACCTCCCAGGTCTGTATCGCTTTTGCAGAGGGTAAGAGATGCATCCTCCAGTTCCACTAGTCACAACTGGTAAAAAGCAAACAGATTTGTACCTAATAAACTTACCTTCCCTACTGTCATAGTTACTTTTCTCACTGCTGAGACAAAACACTTGATGCACAAAAGTTAAAGGGGGAGAGGCTTATTTGGCTCACAGTTTGTAGAGGTTTCAGCCCTAATCAGCTGGCCCCAAAGCAGGATGGCACACATCACAGGTGCAACCATTCCTGGCAGTGTAAGACAGCAACAGCAAGGGCACAGGAGCAGGACGAGCCCACGCTGTCTGCAGGCTCCCTGCCCCAGGACAGGTGTGGCACTCACACCCCTCATCCCAGCACTGAAAGGTGAGTCCACCACAAAACAGACCCAGCCCCTTCTGACAAGCTCCCCGCCTACTGCTGAGGCTTGGGAGGGGGGACATCTACACAAATCAAACCCCAGCGAAATTAAGATGTCAGTTTAATAAGGTTATAAAGAGTTTAATAAAGGTATAAAATATAATGAGCAATAATGCTTTCTTTCTTGGGGGTACCTTCCAATTGATTTTTACTTCTATTCAACAACCTAGTAATCAAAAAAACATATAAAGTGAATGTTTCAATACATGATGTGCTAGGATTTTGACTCAAGAAGTCTTCTACAGAAAACTTTGCCTAAATAATAGTAATCCAACACCAAATTATGACCAATACACTATGCTATTCATCCAGAGACAGTAAATTAAGCTTCTATGAATGTTAATGTTATCTCAGAATACCGGGGTGCCAACTACCTGCTGAACAGCAGCATTTTGTAGCATAAAAATCAAAATTTCAAAAGACATTTGCTTTTCTATCAGGAAAACTGATAAAGCCAAAGTCCTTGCATGTCACCGAGTGATCTTTCACTGTTGCAATGCTCTGTGTAATACATCTCTTGAGTTTCTTTGTAATACCTGAACTGGAGCTACCGTAAGGAAACACCTGAGACTGGGGCTTACACAGCAGAGCTGCCCCGCCACCCCTGGTTCTGGACTTGAAAGTTCAGGATCCAAGGGCTAGCCAGGTGAGCTGGGGTGTGGCCCCCTCTGGGCTGTAGTCGGTCTCCCTCTCTTGCTGTGTGCTCAATGGCCACTGGTGGGACAGAGCGCACTCTTTTGTGGCCTCCTATGCAAACACTGGTCCTATCAGACCGTGGCCCACCTCCTCGACCTCCAGATGCAATCACGTCAGACTGCAGGCTTCCCACACAGGACTTCCTACACAGGCTGGGGAAATAAACACTCAGACCCAAACTACCTGGATTCAGCTTGCTCTACTTGATGACCCATTGCATGTGTGCATAGAGAATTTTTGACATATTTTTTTAAAATGTAAACAGTAAGGTTTTTTGAAACATGGTTGACATCAACACACAGAATTTTGTAAGAAAATAAATCATTTGGTGATCACCAGGAATATGCTGTTAAATGGCCACACCTGCACTTAGTGATTTGTGTAACCCAGGCAGATTACACATGTTCAAACATGTAGCCACTGAGTAGACTGCCCCTACCATGTGATTACTATCACATCCCTCCCAAGGATGTCCACGGAACATTAATCAAGACAGGATGTATGCTATTTCTTATCTGTGATTCATCAGTCTATTCTGCTTTTTCTCCCTCCCTACTCTCCAATAAAATACTTGAGAGTAGAAGAAACAGAAAAGGAAAAGTGAGAAAGTCCAGATGACCAGAAGAGATGGCATTATTAACTCAAAAAACGCACACTATGCTCAGCAGCTTTTCTCTTCCATTTATTTTTAACTTTCAATTTTCTGCCATAAACAGCAACACCAAAAGTCTACAGTTACTGCAGTATAAATTGCCTTACATTTGTGACACTTTTAAAAGCCCCTACCATGCCGTGAAAGGTTCCCAAACAAGGAAAGATCTGCACAGCAGGAGAGGAACCCACTCAGCTTTTCTGACAGCTGTGAAGGATCAGCCTCCTTGAGTAACAGAAATCAACTGCAAACCAAAGTGTTTAGAAGTAAAATGTTTCCATCACCTCACACTATCAGCGCCTTCCATTAGTATCCTGGAGAGAGAGAGACACTGGATTTTACCCAGCATTTCAATACAATAAACCTGCTGACAGCAGAAAGAGAATACAATTATAGACTAAATCCTACTATTAAACATAGGAAGTCATCAATGAAGAAAGTGAAACTTCTGCCTTTTCACAATTGGACTAAACAACAAATCACAAAAGTCTTAGAGAATAATTAACAAAAAATTATGAAGCTTATTGTGAGTTTCATCTTCCGAGTAAAAACAAGTGTTATTTAAAAATACAAAAGAAATTAGCATTTCATCAGGAGTTGATTTTCTATCAAGTTCAAAGTCAATAACCCCCCCCCCCGGAGGTTTTAGTGGTTTTGTGGCTATCTTACCTAACCACTAATCAAAAGGATACTACAATTACATATCCTGGAAAATAAAAGATGGGCGATTAACTAAGCTTAAGACAAACCTTACAACAGGAAGATATAAGAACTTATTTAAGAGTCACTTTAGATGACTTCAGCCAGCACTTCCTGAGCACCTGTCTCTATTTTCGGTACTGATAATGGCTGATGGCCATAGAATTAAGACACAATCCTTGTCTTCAAGCAGCTCACAGTATGGAAGAAAGCCACAAAAATATACACCAGGTAAAAAAAACACATGTACAGAGTACAGAACTAATGCAAAGGACCTATTAAAAGCAATGGCATTAGGAAAGCTTTTCAGAGGAAATGGTACTAGATTTTCAAGGATGGCTAAGAATTTGCTAGGCATTTAAAAAAAAAAGCAGTATTCCACAGGAAACTGCTGCTCAGAGATATGGAAATGTGAAATGAAATTTAGGGCACTCTTTAAACAATTTCAGACCACAGAATGTGTACAGACAGGAGAAAGGAACAAGAAATAAAGCTGAACAGGTGGGCCTGGAAGACAGCCTCGGCTACTGCTCCCAGGGCTACAGGCCAGAAAGACCTGGCCTTGCTGAGCAGAAGGGAAGCGCCAAAGAAGGGTTTCAGTTAGAGTGACACTCCCCAAGTTTTTATTTTTTAAGACACGGTCTTGCTCTGTAGATCTGGCTGGCCTCAACATTGTATATAGTCCACACTGGACCTCAAACTAATAGTGATCCTTCTGCCACAGCCTCCCAAGTGCTGGGACTACAGTTGTGCATCACTATGCCCAGCATTTTACTAGCACTTTAAAAAAATGTTTTCCAAATGTCTGTTTTAAGACATTACTTCGGAATAGAGCACAGATTAAAAAGTAGAGCCCTACATATGGGTACCTATCAAAAAGCTACTGCGATATTTAGACAAAGATGATAATAAAAGCCTACAGTTAGATAATGACAGGTTGAACAGAGAATTAACAAAAGTGGAACATGCTCAACAACTTTACATGTTATCTTTAAAGGTGGGACAGTTCAAACATAAGTGTGCATGAGGAACACAAAATTCCAGAAGGCTAAAAGTTTGCATTCAGCATCAAAGGAATATGGTATGTACTGGTACAAAATAATCTCTCACTAAGAATCAACAGCATTTACACATTCAAGAAAATGACTATGTATCTATGCACAACCTGACACCAGCACTGGAACGCCAGCAAATAAGACACAGAGCACATAAAATTCACAAATCAACAGCAAGACCCACAAGTTGTCAAATAAACAACTGATACAATTTATGATTATACTTTTGTGTTACTATATCATCTAAACATAATAAACACAAATTTAATAAGAACTGAATTGACTATATTACAAGCTGTAGGAAGTATTTTCTACTTGTCTCCACCTTTTTTTAAGCTAGCAGAAGTATGAGACATTTATTTAATTTGGAGTATTTTTATAGGGTTTTTAAATTGTATTATTTCCTAAATATATTTCTCAATGGCCACAATATTCATTTCTGTAGTAATTTTCAAATCTATTGAAAACCTCCTAAACAAACAAAAAAAACCAAAGATGCAAAACTCACTAACAATGAGGTTTTGCTAAGTGACCTGTGTATGTCATGACTCCTTCTATGTATATTTAAAATAGAAACTCAAGTCACAACAGCACTTGGTCACATAAAGAGCCTAAAATGCCCAAGACAAGTACCTAGAATGAGTCAGCTCTACCTGCTCCTGCATGCGTTCATAATACAAACTAAGGAGAAAAAGAATTTTAAAAGGTCAACAGACATCCTAACATTGTAAGCTTAAAAACAAAACAACAGCATTAAGCAAAAGAAAAAATTATTTTAAGGTGTCATATTAAATAGTCTGATTTAAACAACAATTTCCCTCATTTTCATCTATGTAATATTCACATTGCAATATTGGGGAAAACTAAGGAAAGATATTTTAACTTCAAGGGAAAAGTTCAAGAACGTTTTCAGGAGCAATTACTGACAAGGCTGCCCCAAGCCAGACACTGATAAACAGAGTACACTCTCCTAACAGCACTAAACACAGACTGATGGCCAGCCACACTGGTGTCTGTCGCTCAGACACGTGTAGGAAAATGGTCAACTACATGCAAATGCAATGTCAGCACATAAACATTTTGACATGTGTCGTGCTTTTAAAAATTAGAAATCACCATAGAAAGTAGCCCCAAAGTCCACTAAGGGTAGAATAAAATAAGATGGGTTATATACACGAAAAATGAATTAGTAAGAGAATAAGCTTCGTTGAGGTAATGAATAAAGCACATATAAAATATAAACATATGAAAGACAGTGAGAGTGCGTTGGGATTGCATCTGTAAAGTTCAAAAACAAAAAAATTAATTTTATAATGCATGGAAAGCCATCTGGCAGAACTAAAAAAGATTACACTTCATCAAAGTTAGAACAGTGGCCAGGTCTAAGGGGGAAAAGAGAGTGCTGTGACCAGGCATGAATATGCGAGGACACTCTGTGCTATTACATTCTGCCTCTTAACCGAAGTAGTGGCTGTATACATGTCTGAACTGAAGTACAATTATTCACTAAGATGTACACTGGTTTTATTTGTTTGCTATAATGTTTTGCAGTAAAAATGTTTTTGAATAGGATATGGAAAGTAGTTTTTAAATGATACAAAGATCTCAAAATTAACAGGTAAATGATACTGATTTAAAAAATAGTAACAGTACGCTGCCTCAAAAAGTCAGAGATAGTGCGAGATCTGGCCGCTGCTCGGTTTTAGTACAAGTTTAATCCAGCAATCTGACCCATCAATTCCATCTTTTTATTTTATTTTATTTTATTTTATTTTACTTTATTTTATTTTGATTCTAGCAATTCCATCTTAATAATATATTCAAGCTAGTGCAGTAGTGCACACCTGTAACCCCAACACTAGGGAGGCTGAGGCAGGAGAACTGCTGCAAGTTCAAGGACAGCCTACCCTATGTAGTGAGTTCAAGACCACCCTGAACTATACAGAAACTCTGACTGAAAAAAAAATGTATATTCTCACATATAGATATATATTCAAGAGAGATAAAAAGTTTCCACACAATCTTGCATACCAAGTTGTTTATAGCAACATTTCATAAGAGTCAAATATCCATTAACTGATAAAAAAAATGTTGCAAACACATATAATGAAATACTACCTAGCCATAACAAGAATTGATATGCTGTTACATGCTACAATATGGATAAACTCTGGAAGTGCTACACTTGTGAAATGCACTAGATACAAAGGAACAAGCACTGTATGATGCTTACCTATATGATGTTCTTAGAAAAAGGAAATTTCATGGAGATAAACACTGGATTTGAGGTTACCAGGGAATAGGAGAAAAAGGGGAATGAGAAGTTATTGCTTAGGAAGTGCAGAGTTCTGGATGATAATACAGTTTTAGAAACAACAATGATAAGTGCACAATATTTTGAATACAATTAACGTCACCTAATTATATACTTAAAATTCATAACCTGCTAAACAAAGTTTTAAAGGGAATGAAGTCCACTTGTATGGTACCACAGGTATGAAACTTGAAAACATGATAAACACAAGAAGTCAATCACAAAATGCCACATATGATTCTCCTCCTACAACTTGTATGGAGCAGGGCACCCTCAGCAATGGAAAGCAGATCATTGCTTGCTTAGGGCTGGAGGCAGGGTGCGGGAACATAAGGGGGAAACAGGTGTCATAAAGTCTCTTTTTAGAGTACTAGAAAAGCTCTAAAATTGAGTAGGAATGGCTGCACAGATCTTATGACTACAAACCCACTGAATTACATGGATGAACTGTACATAATATGAATATCTCAAAAGTTATTTAAAAACAGTGGGTACTGCATACCCACAGGTAAGAGTACTTTCCTAGCCTCATGTTTAGAAATAACAGAGATAGAATAAACCATGTTATATTTTTAAATGATCACAGATTTCTGAATTAAATATGGTCACGACCTAAATGCACAAATAAATTTTCTCTTTCCTTCAACAATTAATTACAATGAGTAACTTTCAGTACAAAGAACTAAAGGCAGAGAAAATGTACATAACATAAAGGGCTCAGTAATAAGCTTTGAGTATGAGCTGACTAACAACACATTAAAACCAAGGTATCCCGCATAATCATCAAGAACTCTGGGAACCATGCATGCACTTACGAAAAACTCAGACTATCACACTGCAAATACAGATTCCCTTAGTTTTAGCTAATCTATTTTGGGTAAAATGAATGTTACCAATCGAAAAATGTGTAACATGAACATATTCCAGAACATACCAAGCCAACGGTGGCTTGATAATACCACACCTATCCCTGCCATATACGCAAGCTGTCATATCTACAAGAGTCCCTATCACTTTAGTGTATGTCTAAAATAATTTCACCTTCACGGGTATTGTTAAAAGGCAATCACATCTATCTCTGAAGGACACCATGCCTCATGTCTTCCACGTTCGCATTCTTTTCTATTTCCCACTACTTCGTTATCTACACTAAGTGAAAGCAAAGAGATGGCCTAGGGCTCAGACCTGGCAAATGTAGGCAAGCTGCCTACTTTATTACTGAAAATATGACAAGATAAACAGTGAGATCAATCGAAGGGCTACTACAATTCAAAGGAAAAAATTCATTTCTTCCTGAATTCCCTAATCTCACCAATAATAACACCTGTTGGACATAAATTAGGAAAAAAATGAAGTTTGAAAATTCTGAGCTGAGGTCCTTATTAAAAAGGCTGCTCTAGCAGACAGTTAAACCTAGGGGAAAAAAGTACTAGATTTATTAATCTTTCCAAACTGCTACAACATTTGATCTTACCATTTCTAGGCTTGATTTGTACATTGGGATCTAATTACAAACTATTGTTAATTCTCAGTATGCAGCAGAAAAACAGCTAATACAATTAGACACAGCAAATATTCAAAGATCAGTTCTAATCTGTGTGCTTATTTTAAACAAAAGAAAAATGAAGTAAAAACATAGGCAGAAAATGCTTTAAGTATACTTGGTAAATTAAGTAAATGAATAAAAAAAATCCATTTCACAACACATGAAAGGTTCTGATAAGTAAAATATGAAAGCAACAGGACCACATATGAGGACTAGCTCCACAATGATTTTTACTCAAATTAGAGGATACTCCAAATAGAAGGGCTCTTAAGTCCTCTTTCGGTCCTTTAACATGCCCTAGACAATCTCCTTGCCTAACGCACCACGTACATCAGTAGTTTAAATTTTCTCGCAAAACACCACACCAAGAAGCTCTGCTTTATTTAACTTTTAAAATTTTTATAACTGTGTAAGTCCACACTTGCAGTACACAATGATTAAAGTCACCACGGGGAGCTGGCACATGCACACAGCACAGCCTCCTCCTTTCCCTCCCTTTTCCTCCCTCCATCTCCTGATCCCCTCAAGAAGCTCTATTTTAAAAGAGAAAAAAAAGTCTGCAAAAGAACTGCCCCCCAATTGATAAGAATAGAAAACACCTAAGGTTTCTATTTTGAATCTTAAGGATTGGTGGATTAGACACATTACCGTTTGTATTATTCCATGTGGAACAGAGATTTCCTCGCAGCTAGTGCAAACATGAACATAAAATTCCCTTTCCTGAAACTTCACATTGTTGGCAAATAAAGTCCTGCTTTCCAGATGATCAAACTCTTAAGAAATCCTCCCTTGGAACCACCTTGTTTTACCTGCTGCACTGAATTAAATCAAACAGACTATGACGATAACCAAAGAAAGGTACATACTAGTTCCCCCTTACCTGCAGAAAATATTAAATAGAAAATTCCAGAAATAATGTGAAAGTTTTAACTGATAAAAGCACAATAAAATCTCAGACCATCCTAAGCCAAACGTTGTGTGTGCCTGAAATCCAACTGGGAGGCTGAGGCAGGAGGATGGTCAGTTCAAGGCCAGCCTTGGCAACTTAGTAAGACCTTGTTTCAAAATAAAACAGTAAATAAAATGTGGCTGGGGTTGTAACTCAGGGTCTCCTGGGTCCAATCCCCAGTATCACCAAAACAGTAGTAGTAGTAGTAGCAGCAGCAGTAGTCACAATAATAATAATATTTAAAAAGCAAGTCTCACATCATACTGCTCACCCTATCTGGGCTTCGCACAAGCACCGCTCTGTCTGCACCATCTATGCCGCCTCCCAGCAGACTGTCACAGTGGCCTCATACTGCTGCGAAGGCTCTGTTAACACTGCGACTGCTGCTAACGCCTCCTGCACCTAGTCCATAAATGAAACTGCAGCAGTTACAGACATTGAAGAGAAAGCACAATCCGTCCATGGATTCAGGCATGAGATGCCCCGTGGATAAAAGGCAATTCTGGAAGCACTCCGAAAAGCTCCTAAATCAAATAAATGTTTACCGTGATCCCAGTTCAATGAAATAAGCTGAAAGAAATTGGGAGAAAACTCTAAGAAAGAAAGAAGAAAAGGAAAGAGTAGGAAAGGGGAGGGGAGGAAATAGAAAGGACAGGGAGGGAGATGATATGGTAAAGACCAATTAAATATTCTGATACCATCTAGCCTATTAAATCTGACTAAAAGTAAATATTGTTCTAAAATCTACCCTAACTGGAACTTAGGGAAAACATTTAGAAAGTGTTTTGGCACAAAACATGACTAACGCTTAATTAAAACAGGATCCTCAGCACAATAAAGGACCACTCAGGAAAACTGTAATTTGTTCAAGCAAAAAGAAACTCCTGTCCTATCGCTTGCATTATATCTTCATCTTTACACTGGGACACTAAGATATTAAGATACACTGTTCACAGTCAGTATGCTTCAATATTAAATTAGCGAGGTTCAGGTGGAAATCCCAGGCACTGGTGCAGGTGCTGGAGCCAGGAGGCCCCAGCAGGGTGGCACACGCGGCCCAGGCCGCAGGGCCGCGGCTCTGGGGGAGCACTGACTCTGGGGGAGCACTGGCGCAGCACGAAGGTCACCCCGCACCACCCAGCGAGGGAGAAGACACCCAACCCCTTCCTGAGACAGCTTGGCTCCTGCTGCTGACACTCACCATTTCTGAGACACATATGGTGCAACAACCACAGACAACAGAACTAAGTCTGAATACGGCCACCCTCCAGTGACGCCTTGGCGTCCAATTCCCAAGGCACGCTGAACCTGTGCTCTCCAGATTACAACCCCAGTGAGGCCCAAAGAAATACAATTTTCTTTGTTCTTAAGTAGGTTAATTTTATTCTCAGTTGATTTTAACTTGTGATTGATTTCAATTTCTGATCAAAAGTAGTTTAATATCATATTTGAAACACTAAGATTGGATCTTCAATTGGTTTTTACGAGCCACTGAGAAGCTATCTTAAATCTTTTCAATCTGGAATAAAGTTTAAATTAATTTTATCTTCATATCATCCCATACACTCTTTTTTGGGGGAGGGGGTACTGGGAATCAAATTCAGGACCTCTCTGAGCTGTATTCCTAGACCAATGCACCTTTTGCTTACCTTTTTCTTCTTAGGAAAAAAAAAAATGCAAATCATATATGTCAAAGTAGCTTCACAGAAATTTCTTAAGGTCCAAATCTTAAATCTTTCATTACTCAAAAATCCATGTCTACAAAAACATGCAATTAAGCAAAAATGTTTACATCTCTGACTACCAGGGAAGCTCTTGACTTTCCAAAACAATGAATATGTACAAAGTCAAAATACTAAATCTGGTTGTGGTATGTAATGAAATAGAACTAGAGTAAAATCAAGAATTCAAAGAATAAAATTTGTGTGAAGCTACACTTTCAATGTTGAAGGGTCACTGTGACACAGAAAATTTCAACAGCTGCCTATTCATGAGTATGAGTAACAGTTTAATAGGACAGCCTCTCTCAGAGTGGGGAGTGCTATTTTTTAGGACCATTTTTTTCTTAAAAAAAAAAAAAAAAAAGTTTTAATCACCTTTCAGATGGCAACACCGACATGGTAAAGAACAGAGAAGTACACTGCTGATTCATTAGCATGCAAACCCCACACTAGAAGAAAAATCTCTTACTGTGGCAAGTCCACTGTAGTGGAGCAGTTAAACAGAAACTTATTTCTATTTCACATGTATCTGTTTCTCCTTTAAAGCCCTCCTCCCAAGAGAAGGCTCAGAGTATGGAGGTTCAGGCAACACCTAGAAAATCACTCAGGGGCCAGACAAACACTAAGCAGTTACTTACCATGGAAACACCTGCTGAGAGTGTTAATCTCACAACAGGTCAATGTAAAATTAAGATTAAATTATACACTTTGGCCATGGATATTTTAATTCTGTCACTTTCTCCTAAGTAATGTGTGACTACATTACAAAATTCAGTAAACACGAAACAGTATAAAGTGACAAAACAGGCTTCCCTCCTATTCCTATGAGGACACGCAGGATGCTCACATCTGCGGCAGCATTCTCTGACCCAAGGCTGGTGGCCTGGGCCCAGCCCACTGCTGGCTTCCCTCTGCCTAAGGAAAGGTGGGGAGGGGGATGAGGGACATGGAAACTGCAGGAATGCCACCCCTAGTCTGCACTTAGGCCACCGTCCCCTCTTCCTGAAGGCTCTGTGGAGCGGAGACACCCCTGTGTCACCTTTACTGTACTGGAATCTTCCTGCTGGGCCTGTCCTCTTCACCCTGGATGAGCTAAGGGCTCACTTTCTCCCTTTGGGCCGTAATCCTTTATCTTTTCCTATTAAATATTACCCTATTTAAAAACCTTCTAAATTTCAACGTGCCCTGATTACTCTGAAATATACAATGCAAATTAGCCTACTCAGTAAGTCTTGATCTTGAAATCTGGTAAGTATAATCATTAAGTTATGTTCCAATGAAAGACAGACCTATGTATTTCAAAACCCTCCAGGCACACAGCAATAGAGTAAATGCACCCAGTTCTTTTGTGAAAAACAACATCTACCACTCATGAAGGGCTTACAAAGATCCAAACACGGCCTTTATGCGTTATATGCATTCTTCCTTAATCCTCAGAACCCTGAAAGGGAGACAACAAATATCATGCTTAAAATCAGATCACATGCAAATGCACCACAGGTGTTTAAATCCAGGGTCTGTTTCTATCTCTACACCACAAGGTAGCAATGATTTCACATGCAAAGTAACTACAATAGCAGTTATTTTTTAAATGGCTTTAACAGATGGATCAATTTGATATAAATCTTGACAAGCCTGATTATTCAGAGTCAACCATATACATTTCATTCAAACTGTATCTAAGTGGAAATTTTTCAGAGCCTAGCCCTAAATAGCTGTCACTTACAAATGCAAATTACTTTATAACTCAGTAGAAAGCACATTTCTCCTGTCTACTCCCATCTTCATTCCCACAACTACTGCTCTAACTGGCCTAATTCTAAATTCAACTATTTTATTCTTAAATAGATATGAACATTGTCATGATACTCACAAAACGACTTCAAGATCGTCATCAGTGGTATAAAAGCCAAACTTGTGTCTGAAATGATCACAACTTAAACACTAGGTTGCAGGTATCAACTGTCTGTTTTGTGGATAAGGACAGTGATGCTGAAAGGATTTAAATACATCCTGCATCTCTCAGCATCTCTTGCTCTTCCAAGAGCCCTTAATATGTCAAACCTCTCTCTACCAGTAATTTTAACCCTACTTAACAGAATTCTATTCCATCAATGCCCACTTTTGCAGTGCCAGCAACCTCCAGCAATGAGATCAACAGCAAATGACAATGTGGATTTTAAGAAATAGGATAATAAAGGAATATTTTAACAGTCCTAAGTAGCCACTGATAAATCTGTTTCTGCAGCAGGAGCTGCCTAAATTAACCACTGTTGGAAAAATACAGGTAAAAAAATCTCATTCTTCACAGCATGCCTGAAACAATGCTGACTGAAACAAAGATTAAAACCATTTAACAATCGCCTGAAGTCTTAACATTCTTCTTAAGGAAAAATCATTGCCTTGATAGTTCAGCTACCACTTGTTAAAAAAAACCAAACATCAAAAGCCAACCATGGCTTTTTGTTTCTATTACAGTAGGTAAAAAACTATTCAAGGAAAAAAAGGGAAGAAAAACAAAACTGAAAACTTACATAATTTATTTGAAAAGCAGTCAGGTGGCATCCATAAGAAAAGCCAGCATCGACTATGAAAGTTAAATTTAGGATTGCTGGGATTCAGAAGGTCCACTCAGAAAGCAAAAGCTAAGTTTAAACACAACATTAATACTTTTAAACACCTTTTGTGAGAATTGGAATGGAATTTTTCTATCACTGCAAATTTACTAGGCTTTCCAAATAAGTCCATCCTTCTAAATATAGGGTATATTCAAAACAGTCAACCAGTTATCTTGAATAATAAAATAAGACTTTTGGTCTAAATTTATACTGCTACAGTGCTTTATTCTAATGAGTTCTCCAAAGCAAAGAAAAAAAATACTTTTTTGCAAGACTTAAAATTAAGGAGGAATATATTCCTCAATTTCAAGCAAAGGACACTGAAACAGTACATTTTTTGTTTGTTATTCAAACACTGTGAATATTGCTTTACTCCTAAATGTCCATGGGATCAAGTTTAAGTAACACAGTTTTGGAGGTGATTCACAACCTCCCGTTTCCACTTAACTTTATTCACATTTACTTAACCCTTACTATTGCACTACACACAGGGAAAACAACAAATAAGTCTCAGGCCCTGAACTCTATGAGCACACAGTTGAGCTTATAATAACTGAAAAAAGTCAAACAATCATCACACTATTTAATAATTACTGGGGTGTTTCTCAGCCCTCCCCAGAATTTTGTTGTATCTCCCCCATCGTAGGTCGGAATTGTAGCCCCCCCAGCCCTGGGCAGGGTGGACTTGTGACTCACTTCTGAAGGACACAGTATGGAGAAAGAAAAGCCGAAACCTTTTAGGGGAGCATGTGAAACCAAGCAGTTGTAGCCAAATCAAGTGACCAAGGTTGATGTCACTAACACGTGGTGATATGATAACTCCCAGATACGACACAAGCAGGCGGACTTTACATACATCCTTCTCGAATCCAGATCCTCAATACAGTCATGAGAAATCATCAAGCAAAGCCAAACTGACAATTAAAACACAGCTGACAAGTATCCTGAATGAGTGTCAAGTTCAGAAAAAGACATAAATTGCAGCAGAACACAGGCAAAAGATGAGCAAATGCAGCACGGATCCTAGACTGGATTGCAGAACCGAAAAAGCTGGATAAAATCACTAGTTCAGTTACTGGTATTTACCCACTGCAACTTCTCAGCTTTGACAAATCTCCCAATCACATAAGATGTTAACATTAAAGGAAGCTAAGTGAAGCATACAATGCCTTTGCAACTTCTATAAATTAAATTATTTCTAAATGAAAGTTTTACGTACATGTATCCTAGTAAGTTCCACTGCAGGATAAGCATGTGATCTACGAGACCACGCAGCCAGGACCTGCCTGGGATGTATGTGGGGTCCTGAAACAGACAAGAGGACTCTGAGCTGGGCTAGGGAAGAGGGTCTGGAGGAAGGGGTAATCACCATCCAGCACCAGGACAGGCTCTGGTGGGTACAGTGACCACGTGGCTCAGCACAACAGTGGGAACAGGGAGAGAGACGGGGGCAGGGTCAAGAGAAAGGGCTGGAAGAAAAACAAATACCAACCCTCAAGATCCAGTTCAAATCCCACTGCAGACAAGGTCAACCTGGGGCGAAAGTGACTTCCTCCCCAAAATCACTTCCTACTCTGATCATTTGGCCATAATCATGTCTGAGTTATGCCTCTTTACTCAAAAGAACAACCCTAGAAATGCTATGGAAATTCAAAACTTTTTTTCCAGGTGCTGAGGACCAAGCCCAGGACTTCATATGTAATAGATAAGCACTCTACCACTATCTAAAACTCTGAAATTTGAAATATTTTGAGAATCATGACAGTGATCAAAAAGTTTTAGGTTTTGAAGTATTTAGGATTTTCAATTTTCCATGTAGGGATGTTGAATCTAAGTATATGCAAATACTCCAAAATTCGAAAACCTCCAAAATCTGGACCACTTCTGGGTCCCCCAAGCACTCCATATAAGGGATATTCAATTTATAATTTTTGAGGGGGGCAGGCCCTCATTATGTAGCCCAGGCTAACCTTGAACTGCAGTGATCCTCCTGCTTCAGCCTCCCCAGTGCTGGTATTATAGGCATGCACCACCACCCCAGGCTTTACTTTATACTGTATTGTGTTGTTTGTTGTATTATTTTAATTTTCCCTATTTAAATTTCATCTCCACAAATGAAATGAAATAGCTTTAAGCAGGTTTACTCACTGGGTTTTTAGAGAGATACAAAACAGTGGTACAGGCATTCTGAAATTAGATTATCAGGAACCAAAAGGGTACTACTATTCTGTGTAATATCATTTCCTTCCACAATTCTAATGAGCTTCTCTCTCTTCCACCTCGTTACGATCAGCAGTCAACACAGAGGCACTGTATAAAGCAACAAGGCTTTAAATCTTGATTCCACACCTAGCACTGTAGTACAGACTTAGCTTCTCTAAGCTTCAGTAACACAGCAACAGGACAGTTCTTACCTCAGGAAACAGCCACAGGGCTTAAATGAATACACAGCAAGTGCTCAGCACGATATTCAGGTGCAAGGTAACAGTTGGGACGTTAGCTAGCATTGCCAGTACAGAAACAGAAACGATGACGGCCACCAAGATCACTGTCTCCCCACTGCTGACTTCTGGTTTTTAACTTTTCAATGATCTTTCCTAGTTTAAAAGCTAGGAGGGAAACTTTCTAACTGCTGTGTTCTTAGTAATAGCTAAAAATACCTTAGTAGATAGTAAAATATTGATATGACTCAAAATGGCTATTGCTGTGTTCCATACACAGAATATAAAGATGGTCAACAACTAGGAAGAGATCCTTGGTCTCTGTGTTAGGCCAGCTTTGAATCACTGTGAATAAATACTGGAGGAACAGCTTATTTTGGCTTACAGTTTCATTCCATGGCTCCCAGACCTGCTCCACTGTCCTTAGGTCTGTGTAAGGCAGGAAGGACAGCAGGGCCCAGGGTACAGCAGAGGAAGCCGCTCACCTCACCACGGTCAGGAAGCAGAGAGGCAAAGAGCCCCCAAAGAAGGGGCAGCGAACAGGACACAATACCTGAATCATCTTCACTTCCCAATGATGCCATCAAATCACAAATTCAGCAGCAGGTGAATCCTTCAATACATGCGCTTTTGGGCTGGGGATTTAGCTCAGCGGCATAAGCGCCTGCCTGACAAGTGTGAGGTCGTGAGTTCAATCCCCGGTACCGCAAAAAAAAAAAAACAAAAAAAAAAAACCAATACATGCGCTTTGGAAGACATCTTTGAGCCAAATCACAAGACTCAATAATCAAACAGTGAAGAATAACCACATAAAAGGGAGGTCAAAGGAATGACCCTAAAATTCCAAAATTTTCTGTACTGTTAACTTTAAGGTGGGTTTCAAATACCCAAAAGAAAAGTACAGAAACTATTTAAGGTTCTTTTTAAGCAAACCATTTCAGAAAATCTCACAGATTTTATGCCTATGTGAAGCTGTCACACTGACAGTATATTCTACACAAGTGGCCAAAATTACATTTATTCCAAATGTAAACTGAGAGTTCTTTTGTATAAAAGGTACTTTGCACCAGAACCCAGCCAAGCCAACTACACTTTATAGGAAATTTTAACATGCTACATGTTAAAGATGCTACATGGGAAATTTTAATGGCTACATCAAATATTACTGATGTTGAATTATCAATCAGCTACAATGAATGTTCAACATCTGGCTGTCAAAGACAGATTCAACTGCACCTATATGAAGTTAGACACTCAACTGCATGATCAGAATGCTATAATATATAAACAAAATTATTTCCACATGTGCAAAACTACGTATTAAGACAAAGAAAACACATTTTTACACCTACCCATGTTGTTTCAATATTAAAATATCAGGATTAAAGAGTATAAGAAGAAAAGTTATTCACGTTGTTTCACCTAATAGAGATGAATTTCTAATTTTTTAAGCCAGTATTTGTCCCAATGCTTTCTTGGGTTATAAAGATTTCCAAGGTAATGTGGTAACTTGGGTATCAGATGTTACTTTACACAAGTGACAAAGTTTCTGGCATCACCAGTGATGTGACAGATACCGTGTTCCTTCCCTCACAGAAAGCAACAAGAAAGGCACTGCAGCATGCTGATTTTTTCATCCTCAAACATGTAACTCCAGTTTAAACATGAGAACCAACTGAAAAGAGGTATTCCACAAAACATTTAACAGTATTCTTTAAATCATGACAAACAGAAGACTACAATGGAGACTAGAAGGAGCTGTAGGGAACTGGTGCCAGGAAAGTCAAAGGACATTGATGGAAAAACTGGTGAAATCTGGATAAAGTTCAGAGTTCACAATAATATAAAACAATATTCTGCGAATCCAAAATTATTCCAAAAGTTTATTGAAATAAAATTTTTAAAAAATACATGCTTGTGAAAGTTACCTGGCAGCCATGGACACCCTTTCTTAGAGTACACCATCACCAAAAAATCCAACCACCAAGTTGGGTTTCCATAAATACATCAAATGTCAAATGCAAAAACCAGGAAGAAAATTCCCATATTAAGCACAGAATTATATACAAAATGGGTTATCAATTCAAATACATTAATATAACTGGCTCAAAACCATCTCGTACAACTGGGCATAATGACACAGGCCTGCAAGCTGTGCGCTTCAGAGACTGAGGCAAGAGGATCTCAAGTTCCAGGTCAGCCTAGGCTACACGGCAAGTTCAAGGCCAGCCTGGACTACATAAGGTCCTGTTTCAAATAACAAGCAAAAAGCTTTAGTGGCCTCCTGCAGTTTACTAAACAAAATCCCAACTCCCACACGACCTGGGTATTAATGACACAGCCTCTTGTTTCTTGTCTCATGAGATCTGTCCCCAAAGATTACCCTTTTGAAAGTTCCTGAACAACACCGAGCACACTCCCCACTGAAAGCCTCTGGATCTGAGTCTTCCTCTCCCGGCTCTGTCTCATCCTTCGGGGCTCAGCAGACTGTGCCCCCATACAGGGACTCTCAATACCCTCTTTCAAGTGGGGCACTGTCCATTAAAACATCTGTTTCCCTTTTAAACAGTATTTAGTACAACCTGTAACTATTTGATTTGGTTAACAGTCTAATGTCTCTTTCCTGAACATCTCACCACGTTATCCCTCAATATCAAAGTTCCTGAGACAGATGGCACGAGGTAAGTGTCTGCTGAACAAATAAATGAATTGAAGTTGCAAAAAACTATCCTTGACATGGAGTCTGATTGGTTAAGGACCTTATCCATGAATGGAATATTCTGTTTGAAGACCAGAATAAAACTACCTCACTCTCACTTTTTTCAGTAGATTTTAGTTCCGTCTTTTGGAATTTAATGATAAAAACAAACCTTCTAAAATCCTAAAACTATCAGTTCACATCTGAATTATACTGACTACACAACACAAATACTTTTAAACTTGTACAGGCAACTTCCTACTCATGATGTAGTCCAGGCTGGCCTTGAACTTGCAGAGACCCTCCTGCCTCAGCTCACTACTGATAGGCTTACAGGCATACATCACCATGACCAGTTGAAATATCTCATACTTTAGAAGAACTGATTTTTTATTAAATATGAGAATTCCTCTGTTGGTTATCAATAGCTTCCATTTACTATTATCCATCTGCTATGCAATATAGGTCGTCACCACTGAGCAGGTGTTTTTACAAAGTATTCAAGAGGGAAGGAATGACAAACAGAAATTTAGGTCTTGAGAAGGTCAGATGTTGAACCTGTTTCGTACTACTTAGTTAACCCTTTAAAATGTGAGTGAAACCTTTAATTCAGTCTTATGTTATTTATTCCCCCTCCCTTTCTCTCCAACACCCCACTTTTCCGTTTGACTGCTCCTGTCCACATGCACTCCAGCTCAAGTGATCCTTCTGTTTTCCCTCCCTCAAGTCCCAAAACACTAACTTTTTCACTTGCAAATCTCTGCTGGAGAATCTAGAATGGTTCATAATTACTCAAAGTCACCAAATCTGATTTTCAAGTGTTCAAGTCTTCCAAAATCTGACCCAATGCAGTACTATTTCGCCCATTCCCCAAATTAAGTCTCTGCTTGAACTGACAAATCTCATTATTCCACACTTATACTGTTACATGTTTGTTTCTAAATCTAAGCCTCTGCCTTCTTTATGAATTCATCTTTCCTGAATCAGTGTACTACACATCTCTACAACTTACAAGTACAACCTAACTTTCTAAAAATGAGAAGCGCAAGCTCTTGATATGCAATCTTCCCAAAACTCAAACCTTTCCCTAGTCTTTAACTTTTCTCTTTGACTTATCAGGAAAAATAAAGAAGCTATTGATTGTCATGTCCTTATATCCCTTCCACTACCCAGGGCGAATCCAAACAATTATTACATTCTTAGGTGCTTTTAAACAGGTCTAAATTACATTGGAATATGGAAACTTCAAGTCAAAATGACAGCTGTTATAGTGGAATACTCAAATATCAAAACAGTAAAAATTTATGGTAACAAGAATAAACATACAAAGCATTTTACAGTTAAATTTTCAAAATGACACTAAATGATTATTACTATTTTGCTAATGACAAGAATAAATTATTAAATCTTCCCTATCTTCCCTTTACTAGTCAAAATATTCATTTTTCCAAGTAAAAATATTCACTTAAAACGCAACAAAGGCACCATTCCAAATGTGTGAAAGACTATTTCCACAGCAAAGAAACTTACTGAAAGGGAATTCTGTTGACTTTGAGGACTACAAAATTCACTCATCTATATTAGGCTAACTGAAGTTTAAAGATTTCACGTTCAAAGGCAAAGTGAGACAGTTTATCAATCCAAATTAAATTCTGTGATTAGTATAATTCTTTCATTATGATTATAGCAAAAAGCCTTTACATACATTCTTGAAGATGTTCACTGAAACTGCTTAATACCAGCTGAGAGAAAACTGGTACCAGTGGTACATTCTCAAAATATGATATAATATATACATTTAGCAAACAAAAATTAACCGACTTATACCAACCATCCTTAGAGTACTACTGCTCCATTACCACAAGAACTATAATCATGTTCCAAACAGAAACTGAAGACAAGCAGGGTCGGAGGAACATGACACCGACAGCCTGTGCTTTCGGTTTTGCCGTTCCCAGGTTCTCCTAGCTGTTAAACGGGCACCTCCTCGAAATTCTGGTTTGGTCAGAGTCTTTTAAAAAACCTCTTTGCAATGAAAGAAATTAGAAGACAAAAAACCTTAGCAATTTAAATAGACAAGTCTTGAAATAATATTGTGATCAAAGTATCAAGCAGCCTAATAAAACCCAGGTGGCTCAGGCTTATCATATATGGTACTCATTACCATAATTGCTCTACTTAATCTACTTCCTGGTGTCAACAAAAACTTTCTGTTATTAATTCCCTCAAGTTTTGGATCTGCTTAAGTTACTGCATTTTCTGATAAGACAGATCTTTGTCCACAAAATTAAAAAAGAGAGAGTGGGTCTCATTAGAAATGTTTTAGAACTGGAGCCATGGTTGATAAAAACTACAGAAACCACAGTGGCTCAGTATTATTAAGTAGCCATCTATGTAAGGTTACATTAATCCTTAAGAAGATACCTGACAACTCCCAGTCCAGTTTGTGAGGACTCACATGTTTTATCAAAAAGAAATGTATACATACACATTAAAAGAAGCATTTTACAAATCCTTAAGAGGTGTGTCTGCTGAGGAGAGGACATAAATGTCCACCATTCACCTCGTTCCCTTATGGGCTCTAACACACAGAATTTCAAAAGCAATTTTCCTATCTAAAGTTCTTGCTGCCTTTTAAAAAGCATGTAAGTAGTTGTCAGGAAACTTGTTTCAGAGACATAATACATTTTTAAAAGATTCTACTTAGGCAAAGCAAAAATGCTTGGACTATTAAATCTAACTCAACATTTGCACCCAATACCGGGGCAGCAAAAAGGCTGTACCAAAAAAAAAAGAACCGAGTAAGAAAAGAAAAACCGTCAGCCTTTCTGGTCTGGACCCCGGCATCCACGAGATGAGGCCGGAGGGCTGCGCCACACACCTCCAGCCCAGACTGCCAGCCCCTGCCTGGGTCACAAAGCCAAGCCGCCACCTGCTCAGTGCTCCGTGAGTGGCACCCAGTGTTCACATGGAGTCCCTGCAGCGAGGCGCTCGCTGCCTTCCCGTGCTCTCTGCTCAGTCTGTTTGTCCAGATGGCAGAAACAGCAGATTGGAAGCATTGCACAACATACCACTTAACCATACTGTGTGCTCAGTAAAGAAGGAAATTCACATGACGGGCTTTATCAGCATTGTCTGTTGAAATCATCTGCAAAGCAGTGTACTCTAGAAAGTCTGTGGCCCTGGTTTCCTAAGTCAAACGAAACCATCCTTTCCAACTCTGTTCTGTAATTTATACAGTGGCATTGAATAAGAACACAGCTTCCCTCCACCACTCCCTCTGGTTCAGTCTACGCCTTCCGTTCGTTTCTCCATTCCACGCAGCAAATACGCACCAGAGGCTGAGCTGATCTTTAATGGCTAAAGGTTTACAGTGACTGAGTTAGCTACATATCCAACCACCACTAATTCTCAGTTAACCTAAGGTTAGAACTGCCTTGCACGTTTATTTAACACCTAGCCTACACACATAAACTAGGAAAGGTTCAGAAGTCTAGTGTTATATTCAACAATCGCTGGATTCCAGCTGTGCAAAGCGAAATGACACCACCAGGAAGTGGCCTCTAAGTAAACGTATCATGCCTACAATCACAATCAAAGGCTTCTGCATCTCTCACTGAGACAGAATCTGAAAAAGATCATGTTTTATTTCTGGGTTTGTTTCGTTTTTTTTTTGCTTTGGGGTGGGAGGGTTGAGGCAGTCCCTTGCCGTGTATTTCCAGCTGGAATTAAGCTCACTAGGTAGTCTAGGCTGGCCTTGAACTCACAGCAATCCTCCTGCCTCAGCCTCCCAAGTGCTGGGATTACAAGTAGGCATGCGCCACTGCACCCAGTTCACAGATCATGTTTTCCATAACCATGTGAGGGCTCTGGTTCTGGGTGCCACAAATTTAGCCTTGGGATTCTCTGTGCCTCACTTTGCCATCTGCTAAAAGAACTGCAGAAGGTCCTGTTGTGACCCATGTTGCTAAATGTGAAAACCCAGGGTGGAGAGACCCAAACTGAGAGTACGTGGTCGATCCACAAGGCTGCCTAGAACTCAGCCTAGAGTTCCTTTATTTTACGTAAAGCCTTTCAAAAAGTTCTCAAGACATGTAGGAGTAATTTTAGAAACTTTCGTAACTAAGACCTATAATGATACATGTGTGCACATACTCTTCCCATAATTGAAATCAAATTGCCTATAAGAAAAAGTGATAATCTGGAAAAACAAACACAAATCTCAATTATGGCCAACATCAGTCTAAGTTACCTCAAAGTATCTCCAATATGCCCTAAAGAAAGAGGGAACAATAACCCAGACATGGCTAAAAAGGACCTTAGCAGTTCATGTGCTATCTGCATCATGCCATTCCCTATTTTGTCATCAAAGGAAAAGGCCAGTACTCATCAAGGTATAATATTTAATATATACTGGGCAGGGATACAGCACAGAGGTACAGCACCTGCCTGGCAAGCACAAGCTCCTGGAGTCCAATTCCCAGCACATATACACACAAAAACATACACACATACCTAGACACTTTTTCACATCACCCTTCAGTCACTTCCAGTACTGAATCTTTTGAAAGTTTTGTTTTACCTACGTTTTCGAGGTGAGAAGACATTAAAACTAGAAACAGTAAGGAGAAATAATTTGCATTAGCTGGAATCTTAGTGATTGACAAACTACTTATTTTTCACATGAATATGAAGAACTGATGATGCAACCTAAAAATTTGCAACAACGAAATTATTTTACAAATCAGACATACCTAGAAACTTGAGGAACTAGAACTTACAAACTCGGATACACATAGGTTTAGGATATATATATTTGTAACTCCCAAGTACCTATCCAACCACACACAGTGACCTGCACAGTAACTGACCCAGCTCCCTGTCACAATGTATGGACAAATCTTCCCAGGCTTCAACTCAAAGGCTGCTTGGCAGGGAGGCTCAGCTCTTCCAACAGCACAAGCTGAAAACAGATCCACAGATGGAGATGGAGGTGAGCCATGGCCAGCGAAGCGCCTGGCACACAGTGCCCACTCAAATACTGGCTTGGTGAACGAATGACAAAAGGACAAAGAAAGAAAAGAAAAGAAGTAGCTAACAAGAGAACAGAGGAGCCCAGCCTGGCGGGGGCGCTGCTACTGCTGTTGCCCTGCCACCCGTAACGGTTAAGCGCAGGCCACAAGTCACGAGTCCCAGCTAGAGCTCGGCCGCAGGCTCCAGGTGCCATGATCACTGGCTGTGAGGTTCCTAGCCCGCCACCCTGCTATGTCTCCACGAGGCCATCACCTAGCCAGCTTTACAGAACAGAAATGAAACACTGCAGTAACCATAGGACCATGTCACTGACCCAGCAGGGACGAAGGGCTGCCTGCACGAGAACAGGGCAGGCCTGCAAGTGGGAGGGAGGTCAGGACAAGAAGTGAGCGTGCAAGAGCTGCAGGGAGGAGGGGACTCGAGGCTGTACCAGAAGCTCACACTGTCACACTGGTGCCCACTTTAAAACACAAGCAACCATGGTCTCCACTCCTAGCTACGTCAGAAAACAGTAAATACTATGCACGAAGAAAAGTGATAAAGACATGAAAATATCACTAAGAAACCAAACAAGTCAGTCACGAAGAGGATTCTTAACCAAATGAAGGTTTCTTAAGCAACAAAAATTTCTGTTAGAGAAAAATATAAAGCAAACAGAACACTTCACTGGCATGACTAAGACAACACTCTGGAAGACTCGGCATTAGCACAAAGAACGCCAAATCTAACTATAACTGATCTATAAAATTTGCAGATTAGGTAACGTATTTAATTGAATGAGTGAAACCGGGAAGCATTTCTGGGCAAAATAGGAAGCAAGCTTAAACATGTTTGCTAGGAAAATTTTTTGGAAAAACAAAAATAACAAGGATCTTTGGTTACATATTGCAATTCCAGCATTTTGACATTTTAATTAGTGCTAAACAGTTCATTTTTAATGGTCATTAACTTGAAGTTTAGTAATAAATTCAAATATATTTATCTAAAGTTACTGTGGGTCAAATGTGAGACGGCTTTTATTTAATTAAAATTTAAACCATTGGGAACAGTAATTTAAGGATTACATTTTTAGACCTGGGAAACTTAGGAATTTTAAATACTATTTAAGTACTGTATCCACCTGTAATTTTCAAATCTTACAGTATTACTTTAAGTCTGCACAAAATTTGAACAGGTTTTCCTTGGCTTCTTTCCAAACCATAGCACTTATGCTTTGGGGACCAAGGGAGAGTACAGTGTAAAACACTTTAATTTCTTTAAGCAGAAAAATCTTTTACCTTGACCACATTTTCAATAGGATATCGTTCCACACAAAGAGGTGTCTCGACTCTAAAGAACTACATTTTTAAAAATGAAACAAATGCAAAATTATTTTGGAAGCTGAATTTTGCTCCCATGTCTATGTTTAAAATCTTGAAATATTCAAACAGACAACAGATATTTTAAAAAAGGACAAAAACATTTTAGGACTGATGATTCATATTTGAATTTAACATTTCATACTCTAATCATCTTAATAAGCCAAAGTCTAAACATACAAAGTAAGTTTAGGTATTTAATTTAAATTTTCAAATCACAAACCATAGGCTTTCTGAGTGACCAAAATAACCAGCAATAATCTAAAGGTCATTGCCTTGAATATTCACCAATAAATCAATCAATGTGGATGATTTTAACATTTTCAAAATACTCCCAAGAGTAATAAAAAAAATTTAGTACTTAGGAGAATTATAATTCAGTGTACAGATTCTTTCTAGTTTTCTGTCCACCATATTTCTAAAACAATTTATTACAAATATAAAATTAAATATGTTGTTTAATATTTTAAAGAGAACCAGGGGTCCCAGATTTTTGTAAACATGATATTAGCATTATTGTTCAAAGCCCTTCATTTATCAAAAAAGCACATTTAAATGTCCAAAACAACTTCTCCACCTGGATACTAAAGTAGCAGTAATATTTGAAAAATACGATCAAAGAATATAACTGTCTCTGAATAATGAAGGTGCTGAATCAGATGTAAGTATTACTAGTTGGTTTTTCCCTTCTTCCTCCTAGACTTACATCAGTTCTATGATTTTTTCTTTACCCAAGTTTCTCCCACTTAAAAAGTCTGTGGAGACAGTAACCGAGATTGGTACCTTTGTATCTTTTTCACTGTCCACTCAATGTAATTTGCAAGATAAGCCCTAAAATGAATTACTGTGGGCTAATATTTTTCTGAGACACATGGAACATTTTATCCTGTCTCCACTTAACGATCTGAGTTCACTAGGCAAAAATACTATTTCCCTAATAAGTTTCAAAATATACCCTGAAGTACCTATATATATTTCTAATATTTCTAGCAAGAAAAAAATCTTTAAAAAGGTAAAATAAGCAGAATTTTTAAATAACTCCGTTGAACAGATCATAATAACCATTGAATATTTTTACAGATAGGAGGTAAGACAAATAAGCAACATCATGTCTCTACAAAATGACCCTATCTGTCCAAAAACTATGAAAAGCTCTCATTGCCCTGACTCCACTATTTCTGAACTAGAAAACAACATAATGCTGAAACAGTAATCACAGACCAGGCTTCAAACACTTTAGCCCAGGGCATTGGCTTCAAGCAAACTATGAATAGAGAGGAGGATGGTGAGACTAGAAGAAGCAAGTAATTAAGCAGAGATTTACTCCAACATAAAATACAGCTTACTTATGTAGAGAGCACTGCAAATAATATAACCACACAAACTTACTCTCCAAAACCAGTGCAAAAAATAACACCTATGCTGTGAGGTTACTCTGAATATATCTTATTTTAAATACATTTTTGCCAATTCATAGTTTGGGCTTTGAAAGGTCCCAGACTCTCCTGGCTTTCTTTCTGAAATCTTAGTATCAAAATTACTGTGAAGAATAGTAGTATTTCCTATCACCAAACCTTAAAAAGGAATAACTTTCTCCTATTGAATATTAACCAAACACACATGTGTGAGTCTGCACTGTTTCTGTGTGTGCTATGGTGTTAGCAATTACACATTCTATACACACATTAGCATTCTCCTAGCTGCATTTTGGTAGTACAGTATCTGCATGCTTTGTTTTGAAAGAAATCTATTTTGAGAGCCAAGGATCATCTTTTGTGGCTAGCTTAAAGCAAGCAAAATTTTTAAAAAATTGTCCACTCCAAGTATAAAAATTATGCATTTGGTTCTGATGTAAAATAAAGCTTCTTATATCACCTGCAATATTAAATTGATTTAGTCTGCTGAAAAACAAGACAGTGAGTTATTAAATCTGTGTTTAATTCAGTGCACTTTATAACATATTTAAAGAATTCAGTTGTATAAAATAGTATCTGAATCTTATCAGATGAAAATATTTTTCCCTTTTAGCAAACTGTGGGTTGCATGTCTGAGAAAACAAATTAGTCTCCAGTTCTCCTAAGCTTGATAACAGTGCCCCCTAATGGAAATTTTAATATAAGCTGCTGTACTCATTTTCAAAAAGCATATTTTCTCTAACATGAGCAAGTTAACTCACTTTCAACTGGCAAGTAAATTCTGTAATACAGTAATTATCAAGATTTAAACCACTTGAAGGACATTTACTGCATACTGCAAGAAATAAACTTGAAATAATGATGAAAAACAGGAGAAACTTCATGCAGTGTGTCAGGGTTTGAACTGTTCTATAGCAACATAATCTAAGGCAGCACTATCCCAACAGTTACCACACAAGGACGGAGCTTTCTCACTACATTTCCAGTACTCAGGAAGCGAACAATGTGTGTGAAATGAAAGATACTACGGTTAGGGAAAAACTGGATTCTGTGCCACGCAGCTCTTAAACACAGAGCTGAGATTCCCATCCAAATTCCCCAGCCTTGTACCATCACGTTTTCCACAACGCCTGGTCTCAACTCTGTTTCTCTATCATCAGCAACTCGGGAAAATGTATTAAAATTCAATAAAAAACCACTTATCCTGATACTTCCTAGCTTTGCCAGTGAAATAAACACCCAGTATCACTATTTTCATTTCAGTGCTCCCAAGGTAATCTGAACTTAGTTAACGTTAAAAGCCAAATTAAACAAAGAACAAAAAATATCTTTTTGTACAGAAAAAGAGAACTAGTCCTATTCTTTAACCTAATATGGAAAAGTTTTATGCCAATCACAAGCGATCAAACTTTGTTAAAGAGACAGAAGGTAAATATTGTATCTTCATTGTTACAACTACTCAACTGTATCACGTGTCACTGTAGCAGGAATGCAGTCACAGAAAATATATGAATGAATGAGTATATTCCAATAAAACTTTATTTACAAAAGCAGGTTCACAGATGTTTGTGAATACTGACTTTAAAAATACTAACATTTCATTTGTACTAGATTAAAAATCTCCACTTTACATGAGGCACCAAAACATATAAAACAAACCCATACCTCGGCAGAAAAACAAGACTAAAAAACCTAGGCAGTTCATAATATATCGTTGCTAAAATTATGAAGTACTTGATGATAACTTGCAATAGGAAGATGACAGAAGAAACGCTCTTTCCCAACACATATTGGTTTTAAAGGACATAAAATAATGGAAAAGCAAACGCAAAATAGTGAATCTTTACTATGACATAAACTAATGAAAATGTAAGATAGACCTATATAATAATAACTTTTGAATTTATTTAGGGTCAAAAAAATCTAAAGGTGACTACATTCTAATGCTTATTAAGAGACTAAATAGGTTAAGAGGGAGAACTTTATTCAATCCTCTTACATAAGGCTATGAAAAAAATACAAGATTTGTATTATATGTTTCACATGTCTATGAAAAATGAGGGCCTAGCCTGGTGGGATACCGCTGCAATCCCGGTATTTGGGAGGCTGAGGCAGACCGAGACTTTGAGGCCAGCGTAGACCACCTAGCCAGACCCTATCTTACAAAAAGAAAAGGAAAAAGAAACCATAAAGTCACACTAGTCCCTAAAGATAAGCCAGGAAAACTAAACTGACTTTTCTTTTTCCCCACAAAAGCCGGGCTCTGGGTACAGAATCATGCTCCCCGACACTCAATAACCCGTCAGCGCCGGGACACACGTCACTGACCGTCCAGAGCAACACGGTGAAGCGGAAAGGCCACAGGACTCAGACCAGCAGTCACAGGTTTCAACCTACTCTACCTCCTCCTAGTTAAATGCACTGGGACAAGTTAATTTATCTAAGTATCAGTTTGCTAGTCCAGAAAATGGGACTGATAAAACCTTTAACACAGCTGATTACAGGCAATGTGCGTATTGTACACAGCATGTAACACCCAGGTTTTAAATGCCAAATTCAAGTCTCTCCTTATCTCAGGACTGTTAAAGCACTTTTTATTGAGTTTCTTAAAACAAAAGTTAAATGATCAATTACTTCAACCTATAAAAGTAATTAACTTCCAATGATGCAGGTCTAAAATTAATACGCTGCCCTTTGTTCATTCACCATTACTGCACTGTGCGTTACTTCCTTCTGCTCTAAGCCAAGGAGTTTCTTTTTTAAAAAAATTGTGAGAAAACATTGTAAGCCACCCTAGATTGGGTTCTACTCCCACCAACCAAGTAAGCAAACAAATCATTCCAACTGAACATATCTGCTTCCTACAGTTGAAGCAACTGTATTAAAAACAGTTTGCCTGACAGCCCTACAACAGTGACCACTACATGGTAAGTATTCCTAAGGACACCCCTAATGCCAGCAGAATGGGTCACCACACATGGATCCTGAGGGAAGTACAGACATACAGCAATTCAAATGAAAGCATCTTAGTTTTAAAAAAAGATGGATACTGCAAAAATGTTTTTAAAATGCAAGTTCTGGTACCTGGGTATGAGGAGCAAAAGTACACTTGGTTAGTTTGTAGAAGTACTGCACTAATGAAAACTGAGTTGCAGGTGAAGTCCAATAGCAAGGTATTAGCCTTGTAAGAATTTACGTGGCATTTCAAGTATGTTCAAGATACTATGAAGATGTAAAGTACTGTGTTGCCTATGTTGTCCTGTTCTGATCTGCTCTGTACTGCCCTCTTTTGTTTTATTCTCTTTCAAATAAAAATTAAAAAAAAAGATACTATGAAGATGTTTTGAAGGTGTTAAATGAGATAAACTAATATTTTACCAAAGTTAGAAGTGATCAGTTCAAATTTATGTGGAAAATGATGAAATTAAGAAAGCAATTCAATTTATAATAGCATCACAAAGAATCCAACATGTAGGCACAAATATAACAAGGAGGCAAAAGACTTTCAACAGTATACAAAGCAACTTAGTCTCAATGCAATCCCTATCAAAATTTCAATGATTATTTTTCAGCAAAAAAAAAAAAAAAAAACACAAATCCTTCCTAAAATTCATACAGAATCTCACAGAACCCTGACAACCAAAATCATCTAGAATGATAATAAAACTGAGAATCTCACATTGTACAATTCTGAAACATATTACAAAGCTGCAGTAATCCAAAAAGTGAGTAAAGACAAATATATGAAGTAATGCAAAAGAATAAAGTCTACAAACAAACCCTGGCACATATGGCGAAATGATGTTCGCTGAGAGTGCCAAGATCACGGGAGGGGAAGACAAGTCTTCTCAGCCAGTGATGCTGTGATCCAAAGAGTCAAAGCTGGAGGTTTACCCTACACTCAGTAATGTACACTCAGAACTGAAGAAAGTCCTAAACACAAGACTCGAAACTAAAAAGCTCTTTGAAGAAAACAAGGAAAAAATCTCAGGACAGTGGATCTGCCAATGATTTCAGTACTGTACTAAACTTAAAAACATCCACTCAAGAAAGGAAACAATCAACAACTTGAAAATGAAACCCACAGGAAGGAGAAGACCTGTACTGTAAACCGTTATCCAATAAGGGATTCATACGCAAAGTTTATCAAGAACTCCAAATTCAACAAATTCTATTTTAAAGTGGACACAGGACTTAGACAAATCACCAACAAGTACAGCAAGCTCTGCAAAGCAACGGGATCCACATCTGTAAATACCACATACCCCAGATAAAAATACCCAGGGGAAAATGTCTATACTGAGCATGTGTAGGTTTTTTTTTCTTTGTGTTACATTCCAACTAATAGAGTACAATGACTATTTACATTATATTAGCTATGTCAGTATCCTACTATCCCAGAAATGACTTACAGCATACATGAAGATGTGCACAGTATATGAAAATACTGTTATCACTTTATACAAAGGACTTGAGCATCTGTGGATTTTCATATTCAGGGGGGATTCCAGAATCAATCCCCCACAGATGAGGTGACTGGATATGCTTTTTACCACACTTCAAAAAAATTATGGAAAAAAAAAACTATACAGAAAATAAGCCCTGAGAGTTCAAATAGGTGTGAAACTATTCTCAACTGGCTTTAAAAAGCAAATCTTTGAAGATCATACAGGACCAAGAGATGGGGGGGGGTATGCACACGCACCAACTCCCTACAGGCGATGGAATCATCATGTGCTGCAAACACACTCTACTGGTAACAAAAATAGAAGTTGAAAAAGAAAATGACGGTGACCCTCTAATTACTACAGGCCTTTGTTAATAAAACAATAGAGTGGTAGTACTGACACAGTCAGACGTGGTGGCACATGCCTGTAATCTCGGCACTCAGGAGGATCCCCATGGGCAGGAGGATGGCCCAAGTCCAAGGCCAGCCTGAACTATATATAGTAAGGTCCTGTCTCAAAATCCAAAACACACTAACTAACAAATAAAATGCTTCTAAAATGCTTCCTTCTGAAGCAGACAGCTGAACTCACTTCTTCTGAGTCCAAACAGGCTTGCCGGGCAGGGATGCAGGACGCACAGTGATGCTGTGTCCTTCAGACTGCAAGCTCCGCAGCAAGCTGATTAACAAAGAGGCAGGCAACTCCAGCGCAGCCCCTGTCCCAGTCACCACAGCCTCCTCTTACCTAACATTCTGCTTTCCATGGCTTCAGTCACCTCCAGTCAAACATGGTCCAAAAGCATTAAATGGAAACATCCGGGAACAAACAAGTTTTGCATAATTTTATTACACCGTCGCTAGAGGGTGGGGTGTGGCTCACTGGTAGGTGTGCTTGCTTAGCATGCATGAGACACTGGGCTCTATCCCCAGCACTCCCCCCAAAATTACTATTGTTGTTCCTTTTTATTATTAGGGGTTTTTTTTCTTTTTTTTAAGAGTTTCGCTACGCAGCTTAGGCTGGTCTTGAATCACTTTGTAGGCCATTCTGGCTGGCAGTGACCCCCCTGTCTCAGCCTCCCAAGTGCTGGAATTATAGGTATGCACCACCACAACTGGCCTGCTTTAGTTACTGCTGTTGGTCTCTGCACTGAATTTAAAAATCACAGACATGCATGTATATAGATAAATACAATAGGGTTCAACAGTATCCATGGTTTCGCTGAGGGTCTTAAGAGTATCCTCTGATGATGCGGGACCGACTACTACACTGTAAATCAGAATCATTAAGTCCAATAGGAAAAGGCCAACATGGTGAATTTCGTGACACTTCCCAGCATTTGAGTAATCTTCTAAGAAATCAAGTGATTAGGACAAATTCCCAGTAACAGATGACCAGGGCAGCTGAGAACTCTTTCCTGCCCAGGTACACACTGTAGAGACACGTGTGAGATGAACGCCTTACCCTCGTCAAACTCAGCGTCATCCTCTGTGTGCTGGGGAAAAGGGAAGCAATTGGTAATCTCAAGTCGATCTTCAACAACCAGGCCTAAAAGCACTCCTTGAACCACCTCAGTTCCTTGTCCTTCTTCTTGATAGTGTTTGATTATCTTTAATACCACCTATAAGAAAATATAGAAATGAGCTTAAAAAAATCATCCTACCTTATATTTTCTTAATTTCTAAGAAAAAGCAAACCTTATCAGAGAGCCTGCAAAACCACAGAACTACATAACAAAGCTAAACAAATGTCTTACATTTCCCTTAACCGTATGTAAATAACAAAGCTCACGTAAGATTCTTGGATACTTAACCCTAGTAATGCAGTGACTAACCCATTGCTAAAATCAAAGTAAATGAGAGATGACAGAAGTCATGTAAGCTAAATATGAATCTTCAGACAAATTCTAGAATTTATTTCTAAAGAGCTACTTCCTACTTATAGGGAAAATTGCTAACTAGAATCCAGCAGTTTCACCAAAACAAACCAGGCCCAAATACTTTATTCCTTTTTATAAAGAAAGCAGGGAGGAAAAGACTATTAATATATTTTAAAGCAAGTTACTGTGGTTCAAAGACAATGGTTTTCTTACTCTTTTCAACATCACTAAAGTGTTATACTCAGTTCCTTAAAATGACCAGAGAAAATTTAGCAGTAATAGCACCTAACTGGTAGCTGGTCGAAGCACAAAGGCTGAGACACTTACAAACAGCGCCTTCCAAATAGTGAAGGGTGATAGGGTCCTAGAGGATCAGTCTCACTTTGAAAGACAAACCTAAGGATCACATGTTTTACTTTCAAGAAATAAAATTTCAAACATAAGGATAAATTCTCTCAAGCACTCAAGACTGTCCAAAATAAAAGCTTTTCTGTCTCCAATACTTAGACCTTGCCATTTTAATGTAATCTGATGACAGAATGCACTCAGGAAAACCTTTCTTATCAAAACTAAACTGACTCATTTCAACATTTCATGGTCTTCCTACTTTCCTACATACATATTAAACTCTCGAATCTTTAATACAAAAAATAAGGTAGTCGAAAAATAATGTACTGGAAATGCTTTACAAACTAGGGATCATTTAGAAGTCAAAAGAAAAGAAATTTCCTGATCAGAAGTAACAAAGTGACACATGTATTTTTGTTACTTGACAGTTAAACAAGAATTTGCCGTACATATTTATTTAAAATCTGTATACACCACTGGCGTCTCTATAGAAGAGAGAATCCACACTCCACTCGCTGTCTCTCCTCTCCCTTGTTTTTGTCTCCTCTCTTAAATGTTCTCAAAAAAATTAAAGAATCTTTTATTCAACATCACATCTTCAACACCTAACACACACAATGGTGCATAAAAGAAACTGAAAATGTATTTTGTTCAAGGAATGAGCAATAAAGATTTGCCGATCATTTGAAATAGAGCAAGCACTTTACAAAGTGTCTTACATGCCATCAATGTTTCACTGAATACCCTTGACCACCCTAGGAAGTCAGTGATATTTCCTACCCTCTTTTATAGAAAGAAACAGAGATGACCTGGTATATAATCATTGCACCTGAGAAGCAAGATTTAAATTCTGAGTCCAAGACACTTAGCTAAACGGCAACAACTGGGTAACTTTTGGCACTCCCGATGTGTTTATAACCAGCTGAAATGGATATGATGCAGAAGTTCTAGCTACAGCTGCAGAGGACTTCAGCATGAAGTAGGAAAAGCTCAGCGCAGGGCTTTAAGTTAAGGCAATCAAGAGCCTGCTTGTGTCCTGGTCATTAACAGCTACACAGCATCAACAACACACCACCAGTAGTTCCACAAATGCAAGGCAGCTCTTCATCTCTAGCGACACTACATTCACAAGCCGCAGGATGGGAGCGCTGCGCCGAACCCACAGTGCGCCACACTTGCCCGTCTCTTGCTCTCCCTCTTGCCAACCACACACTTCTGTCCATAAAACATGAGACTGTATTTTTAATCACTTCTGTTTATTGGTGTCATGCTCCCTGTTCTTAATTTATAAAAACAGATACATGGAAAGCTCAATAGTTCACCTACAGAAAACCACACTCCCGTGACACTTTGTCTACAACATGTCACAAGTGATCTCACTCTCAGGAGCCTTACATCATTTGTTCACAGCTCAACAAAATGATGTGCACTTTTTCATCAGGAAGAGTCCTCTCATAGAGGGTACATGACAGCGCCATTTGGGGACCTGTAAAACACACTGATGCTTGAATGCATTCCTTGAATTCAGTTACTGACCAGGGCTGGATTCCTGTGTTGGGTTGGGTGGGGACTTTGTGTGTTTCTGTTTTGTTTCTAGGTTCCCCAGAGATTCTAACACCCTAGTCACTCTTTCACTATGGCCCCCACTTCTTCTGTTTTTGCTTTAGCACCTTAGGGGATTGCAATACACACTACTGATTAACACACAAGTTCTCTCTCTTCTGCCTTAAGATTCCTTGTGTCACTAAAAAGTGAGACATGAGAAATACAGACCCACAAGTCAATGCTTTATTCACAAAGGCAAAAACAACAGTCTTAACAAGGGAACTCAGAAATATGAGGGAAGGAAACATAGCAGCCTTCGCTAGAAGCACTCAAGTTTTGTGTAGTACTGAAGTCTAGGGGTTTTAGGCTTGACCTCTAAGTTTTTTTTTTTTAAAGGGAAAAAAAGCCAATGAAAACAATGGTACAAAATTTCAAAACAAGATTGCAGGAGAGTAACAATGGTCAGTGCACTGTGTACTGTTATCTTCAAAGTAGCTGCTCATATTACAAGATACTGAACTAGTGCTGACGAGATTTCTCTACTGTACAAAGCCGTGGGTAAAGGACGACATTCTACTGATCATGCTTCAAGACAGAGGAGAGGAATAAACTCGCCGACAGAAACCTTAAGTGCCAAATCCTACACTTTCTCAAACTGTCACATGCTGGGGCTGACTGCTTAATCTGCATGGTAAGTGCTGTTCCCTGAATAGGTCAGTCGTCTCCTGCACACTTCAGAGGTTTTAGGAGTTTCAAGTTGGGCCAGGAATCCCAACCTGCAAGACAGCAAACAGCTGTCTCGTCTGCAGAAACAACCCTAAATGGAACCCGTTTTTCTCATTGTTTACTACTCAGTACAAGCTGTTTGAAAAAGCAAAGCTGACGATTGTGCAATTTTTAGAGAACATAATGCCATTGTTTAAAGTGTTTGCTTAAAAAAAAAAAATGAAAACCTAACTTTGGTCCAAAGTCTAAAAGCAACAAAGGATTTAACTTCTAAGACAATATTCTAAATAGTATAGGGTGTGTAAAACCTTCCATCCTTCCTAAAACCAAGATGTAGCAGAATCTCTATGACCCCCCTTTAAGATTTTTATCAAAACCACTGAATTCCAAAAGGAAATTTAAATTTTATAAAAATACAAATTGTGATTTTTGATGCATGACAGTAATTTTCTATCAATATGATGTTTCCAGAAAACAGGAACTACTGGAAAAGTTAGAAGCTTTCTGCACAGAATCACCATCTTCTTCACCAGGCTGCTTGTATAAGCAATTTCTTTCACTGACTCATTAATTCCTTCATTTAGATCCCCTTCCCTAGGCCCTAAGAATATGAAACTAAATCAAACACATGAAGTCTTCCCTTTCCTGGGGTTCTTATTTTTAGAACACCAGGTATACTGCTCACTCTAGCACACTTCTGATACATGTTGTGTGGGGGTTTCCACACCACACAGTTCTTCAATTACCCGAACACCAGTGCAGTGTCTTAGAATTTAATTCAATTCTCACACTATCTACCTGGAGATACTGGCAGATACCAGAAGTAAAGGGCTTGGTCCCCCAAGACTGTCCCCACTTCAGATGCCACCAGCAATAAAGCAGGGGTTTCCACACCATGCTCTGGAGTTGGACAACTGCGAGAATGGCTCACAGAGCTAGGGAGGGAGGCAGGAAGCTGAGTTACCAGCAAGGGATGCTATGCAAAGGACCCAGATAAACAAGAAAAAGACACGCACAGCCTGGGGTGGCTATCCAGCCTGCCACCTGGCAGCCTCTGCGTGCTCAAAACTGGGGGGCTTATCAAAGCTTCCTGTTCCAGTGCTGCAGCAGCCTGAAGAAAAGGTAACCTCCTCCTCCTGCCAGCCCTGACGAGATCTGAGGGTCTCAAGCCCAAGGTTCTGGTGTCCAGCGCCATCCAACTCGCCTCACTAGATAACAGAGGACTCACAGACAACGGAAGACACTCCTGTCACTTAAGAAATTACAAGTTTGAGGCCACAGTCACAAGAACTGGAAATAAAGATAAAAAACACTTCATATTATATCACAAGACCCTAAAAATGTTTTAAAAACTCTTTAAGAAAAAAAAACCACTGAGGATCCCGACCCCAAAAAGCTTTTCTATAATAACTTCGTATCAGAAATTTAAACTGCGAAATGTTCAAAAATTCTCTTAAAAATACTAAGCACATACTAACCTACATTTTATGGGAAACAAAATAATTAGAACTCAAAAACAAACAACAGTTTTATAAAATTATACATTTCCTAAAAAACTGTAGTCAGAATAGATCCCACTGTTTAGCATTTTTCAGGATCATTTTAATGATGTGTTTAATACACAGGATATGGGATATCTTGTCTACTTTGGCATTCTACCTTTCATGTTAACAGACAGCATGGGGCATGTCAAACTGTTTTCGGGGAGCAGGGGAGTATCCTTGGCACCTGCTGAGTATACAAAGGCCTGTAAACCCCAAAGTTAGAATGTTCACAGTGCGGTAAGAAACCCCGTCGTGTAAGTGTGGCGTCACACGTCTGCACACGAGATCGGAGTGGTGGGGCTGAGCCTCTCTTTTAAGAATCGGTATCAGCTACTGACATAATAAACACATTCTTTTTTAATTCAAAAGACATCAAATAAAAAAGAGAAAGATTTTAAATGCAGCAATCCTATGATTTGCTCCTTGGAGTTCCAAGTAACAGAACAAGTTTAACTTACTTTTTCATGAGTACTACAAAGTTGACAGAATGGGGAACACATCAGCTATCTCAGTCTCAGCTGTTCTGTTGGGCGTGTTCATAAAACACTGGCTGAATAAAAGCAGTCAGACTCGAAAGGCCAAGAAAAAGGGAAGAACCCATAAACTCTAAGCCAAAGCACCTGCTGACTCTAAATTCCTATTGACATAGTTTCTCTGTTTTATTCACATGTCATACACAAGATCCACACATTTATTCCCAGATAACGTGCATACGCACACACCATCCAAATCAAAGAGGTGACTTTTAGAGACAGAGGCTGGTTTTCAAGATGCAGAGAGACCTGTTCGGAAGGATCTAACTAACCTGTGCCAGTTATAAGTCAATAAAATAGCGACTTGAGTTGCTGCAAACCTATCAGAATAAAGCTCCGCCAGGAAAAGCGGCAGGTCGGGTTTCCTCCTACTGTCCCCGCACGAGACATAGGAAAGGATTTGCTGGGCCTGGGGATTAGCTTAGCGGTATAAGTGCCTGCTTGGTCCTGAGTTCTATCTCCGGCACCAAAAAAAAAAAAAAAAAGAATAGAAAAAGAAATAGAAAGAAAAGGATTTGCTGAGGGAAAATACTGAAACAGAGGTATGAGTAGTTTTAAACTTAGAACTATACCATCTTTTCCCCCGCTCACACTGAGGACTGAACCAAAGGTATTCACACACACGACCAGGAATCCTGCCACCCCAGACTCTGAAGCACTGGCATTCCCGGCAAGCCCTGCTGCACCCCACTCATCTATCCTTTTTAACCACCTTTATAAAGCTGCACTCATCGGGAAAGTGGAGGGTACAACCTGTATGCCAGGGCTAGAGCAAACAAACATTGAACTACTTGCTCATTCCCTTAGAAACTGCACAGATTTTAAAAAAGAAACACTTTACCACAAAAACTAATTTAAAAGTTAAATGCACCTAGTGGATGTTGTCAAAGTACTATTTTAGCTATGGTTCTATTAAGTATTACTACCCTGGTTAAAGAAAGGAGCTATCAGCTAACATAAGTGTGGAAAGAGTTTCTAACAGTACCTCCCTAAGTCATCAGTGTGAAGATTCATTTTCCAACCATCCATCATACACCAATACACTTCTACTAGAAAGGGAAACATTCTTTGAAGACGCAGAAAACACAAGCCCAGGGATCACACACTTCAAATATTACAGCGACAGCAAACTGCTCCAAGTTTCTAAGCACCCAAGCTGAACCCTGCACTCACTTCTCAGTGCTCACCACCCATAACCCACAGGGCGAGAAGCACCAGTCCACAGGACTGGCCTTAACCGACACAGTCCCTTCCCAGCTCCACAAACTCAAGTCCAGGTTTTAACATCACTTCAGTGAAGTTTTAGTTTGTGCCACAGACAGAAATCCCAAAACGCACTGTCTCAACCTGCGGACCTCCACTCTGGCCGCCCGCCATGCCCATGGGTTTCTCTACCACCGCTTGCAGCTCCGTGGAGATAACAGCACAGCCCTCTGCTGGGGTCGGCCCACTACGCCCCTAGTTCTAGCTCCATTTTAATCACTGTATTTTTAACAGCAGTAAAGGCGAATTTATTTCAACCACACACACACACACACACACACCAGATTGCAAGCTCTCTGTGACACAGCTAAAACAGTAAATTAGCCTGCCAGTGATGACAACCAGTCCTTCTCAGGTCCACCTTCCACTTGCTGTCCAAGACACAGGAGTGTTGGACTCCTTACCTCTGTGGTCACTTACCTCTCCCTGCCTCACTTTTGTCTATGGCGCTCAGTCAGACGCTAGCTACCTCACAGCACTACAACTAAAGCACACAGGCCCCAGCACATGGTGCCTAGTGAGTCCCCCGTGAACGCTAGCTCCCATTATGATAACGAGAATTAGTACAATCCACATCCCTCCATTCTCGTGCACTCATCCATCCACCTGGCCATCAAACGAGTATCCCCCAAGTGACAATGCAAGCACCCCTGGCACGGATACCTGTCTCTCCATATTCACAGTCCATTCCTCACAGGCTTTTCTTTCAGCCTAATAAAATATAAATTATAATTTATTAAAAATCAACCACATGGCACCAAACTTGTCAATTAGCTGGACCTAGAGCTATTTCTCATAACAACCAATACAACGAAGTTTCAGGACAAGAATTTTAAATCCTCATTAAGAAGTCTAGAGTATAATTCAACTGATTTGCTCAAAACAGTCACTATCATTTGTGTATACAGTTTTCCTTTAAAATACCATTATCCTAAAAATAAAGGGAAAGGTCCATTCCAAAAGCTGCTGAAAAGTCTGCAACAGGAAAGCAAAGACCAAGCTGCACCCACCCGTCCGTGCTGGCCGGTTAAAGGCGAGGTCAGGCAGGACCCCATTCCAGCTGGCCTTCCTCCAGCTCCACAGCTCCTGGGAGGTAAGGCCCACGGCCTGAACTCTCACATCAATCACCGTCACAGAACGGCTATTACGAGAGGAGAACCTTGTTCTCAAAGAAACTGTAATGCCACCGAATCTCCCCTGAGCATATTCTGCAAAGTCAATATCTAGACTTCCATGTAATTCTGGCTTCTTTCACTAACTGATCTGTGAACTTGGCAGTTTTCTTATTTGGTTAAGCCTAGATCACTTTTTCTAACACTGAACAAAGAAGGTAGTTATTGCCAAAATGTAAATTCAAAAAGCAGAAAGCTGTATTATAGTCTTAAATTTAACACATTTTATGGCTCAAGTGGGATCAGGATTCCATTTCATAACTGGCTGAGTCAAATAATAAGTGGGATTTAAATCACTGCTGTTAAGTTTTGATGTAAAAGAAATTTAAGTAACTTTAATGGGGGGAGCATTTTTCCCTCGACACATATGGGATTACTTATAATACTCCAATACACTTAATCAATATCACCTCTATAATAATTTCAGCCTGAAAGGATAGGTTTCATTATTATTCTCTTGCACCTAATGCTCACTGATGGTCCAACCAAAATTGTTGAGGAAGGAAAAGGGAAACATAATTTCAAGAAATTCAACAGAATCACACTTCTGTCATCATGAAAATCAGCCACAAGAAAGTACAATGATGCAATCAAATATACCATCATAATGTTAACTGTCAAGGGTGTTTAATGTAGATACTTCTACTTTATCAGTGATATACATACATATAAATAAGTATATTATACATGTGTATATGTGTATATATCCTAAAACTTTTTCCACATGTGGTTTCAAAGTAACTTCTCTGAAGTAAAATTAAGTGATAAAAAGGTTTAGCTGGAGTAAAATTTACTTCCTCTCTCACATAAAACAAAGAAATCCAGAAATGTTACAATCCACTTTCTTATATATTCTAATTGTACTATTATATTCAGAACACTGACTAGTGCTTAAGTTGAAGACCTTCACACAATCTGACCACACTTATGTTACCACTTGTTTCCGCCTCCTTAACAGGAGACAGTACTTGCTAAAATAGTTGCAGGAGAAATAAAAAGAAAAGGTTGAAAAACAGTCACTGTGATTGTGAAAAACTTGTGACTGGAAGACAGGAACAACATGACAGGTTCTTTTCACTATCTCTTCTTGTCTTTTGATTTGTGTACTAAGAACGTGCATTATCCAGTAAAATAGTTTGGTTTAATTAACAGCCTTAACAAATTGAAAGAGCTTCCGTTTTCTACCATAAAAAGTGTGCTACCAAAAAATCCATGAGGTGACTGATTATTCATCTTTCTGTTCAAGAAGTCCTTCAAATTGAAAAAGACCATTTATTTCTGCATAAAATGTAAAATGAGGATTTTCTTCTCTCCAAAAGGAAAACACTTTGGTTTTAATTTTTTTTTTAAGCCTATCAGAAAACCAAATTTGAAAATAGTGTTTACGAGCCTTCACTGGGAGGTTAAAAACAAAGGTATCACATAATAAGCTTGACTTTATTTTGCATGTATTGGTGATTTTCTAAAAGCTTTTCAGTTTGAAGGGTACAGCTATCCTCTAAGAAGAAAATTTACTCAGGGGCACTGTCTATGATCACCAAGCAAAAATGGAGCCTGTAAGACTACATGAGGTGTCTGCAACAGCTGAAGGAGAGCTACAAATGAAGAGCACTGACAACATACAAACTCAAAAAACTAGGTAAACGATCTTGGAAGAGTCTAAGGAAAACATAAAGGAAAAATCAAAGACAAAACTGGAAGTTTGGGTGACTTAGGCACACAATGGTATCACAAGGGAACAGGATTTATTTACTGAAATAAATCCTCGAAATGAGCATACTAACTGCATAATGAAATTAATTTTAAAAACAAAGACTTTAAGACTCTTAAAAAATCATAACATTCAATTTCCAATGATGCCAAGAAATAGCACTCACATACTGTGTAGGTGGAGACTGAACTGTGTACTACAAGACTTTGGAAAAGAAATTTGGCAGTGGGCTTAAAATGCATAAAAACATGCAGAACTTTTAACAGAGTGACTTCCACTCTACGTATTACCACAGGATGAACACCACAAAGATAAACTCCAAATCTTAATGGTACTACTCATCACTCATGTTATAAGCTTTAAAACTAATTTTTTTGTGATTTCTCTAAAATTTTCTTATACTGGATGTATTAGATGTTCTTTTAAAAATGCAATTTAAGGCAGGCATGGTGGCACATGCCTGTAATTTCAGCACTTGGGAGGCTGAGGCAGGAGCATTCCTGTGAGTTCAAGGTCAACCTCGATTACTTAAGCAAATTAAAGGCCAGAGTGCACTATATAGTGAGACCCTGACTCAACGAAAAGAAAAAAATATATATGCTTATATGTATTTGCACATTCACAATGTGTCATTGGTAATCCTTTACCATTTTGTATCAAATGAAACTAGTTGAGAACAGAGACAACAGACAGTATAGAAAGTATAAAAAGGAAAAATCTCACATAATTATCAGGATATAATGAATACGTCTGCCACATAGGGACTATTTACTATTTGGGAAGAAAATAAAATCTTAAAATTTTATGCCAAAACATGGTCGATGTTCAGACTCAAAGGGTTAAAAAAGATCAGATTCTGACTAATACCGAGTTATCCTACTTTCTGAGTCCAATTTTTTTGCTTGTATGCATGGGCTCAGTACCAATGTTAACAAAAACACAGCATTTGGTAACTACTCCAGCATGTACCAGCATCCATGTCAACCCTTTCCATTTCAATGAAACCAGTGCAGCCCGCTACCAAGCAGACAGGTATGTAAGTCACACTGTACTCCACTATTTAAACTTCACTGGATACAATCATGCTATAGGATGGCTTTCTAAAATTAGTTTATATATTTTCTTTAAATATAGCATCTCACACTTTGCCAAATACAACAATACCAAAGTGCATAGATTAAGTAAACAAAATTATGAGATACTTTTGAAGAGAAAGCAAATCAAGTTTTTGTGGAAGTGCTAACATAAGCTTTCATTTAAGAAACTGTCAAGTAGACATAATGAAGTGAGAAATTCAGATAATAATTAAGAGACCAAGTTCTGAAAAATACATTTCCAAACACTTAAACAAGGAACAAAAACTGGATTATTTTGCAAACATCTTGTTTCCTATTTTCCCCCAGCTTAACATTAATCAAGTCACATGATCTGTTTATACCCGAGTTTCTGCATTTGTAAAATGGGGAAAATAATGGTCACTTTATGATGGTCCCGCTTACATTTTCAGCCTTACAATGGTGTGACCATAACAAGAAGTGAAAGCAAGGGGACCCCAAACTTGGTATTCTGAATTTTGGTCTCTTAAGCGTTAGTGACATGCAAACGAGATATCGTCACAATGCTGAGCAGCAGCCGTGAGCCGATCCACGCAGCCTCACCATCCCGAGGGCAGACAGGACGCCCCTGTGCGCTGTGCTGGCCGTGGCGCATGGCAGAGGAGAGATGGACTGGGACTGGGAGCACTGCCTGCTTACAATGGGTTCTCACAAGTGAAGAGGACGTGACCCCACCGCAAGCCAGGAAGCATCTGGATGGAAGGAGCTTAGGGCAGTGTCTGCACGTACCAAGGACACTGCCACAGTCCCCCGCAGGAACACAGCAGGAACACAAGAAGGAATCATAACCGGCCAGATGTGATCGGGGTTCCAGGTCGAGGTTACTTGTTTTATACTGCTGAAAAGCCACTAAGCTTCTGAATGGTATTAATTCTGAATGGTACATATAAGTATATGTATAGTCCAGTTAATACCAACCCTTCCAGCTTCCAGAGCTACTGAAATATAGTAATATATGTCAAACCTTTTTCTTCTATTGTAATACAAGTAAAAGTATTTTAGTTGCCTAAGTAAATAAAACTAAGCAGTTAAGACATCACACTGCACACTTAACCTTCACTCAAGAATGTACTTACTCTAAAGTTAGAAATAACCTTTCTGAACAAGTCTTCCATCCACAGCAAATAAAAAGCTAGAAACCAATGAGGTAAGAGATAGATAAAGTTAACAACAAAAATAACCAACTAAAAAAGATAAACTCCTCAAGGTACCTAAATTCAATGACAGGGAATATTTATTATAGAAACTAACAGACTAAGTACCTCAGGGAATACCCCATGGGCTCCCTATGCAGTTCAGACTGCCCTTACCCTGACCACATAGCCTACGCTGGCCTAGAGCTCATAGTGACCCTTCTGCCTCAGCCTTGCAAATGCTGAGGTTACCAGCATGCACCACCACACACAGCTAGCTTCCAGGGGATTCTTAGTACTGCTGTCCAGGATGGGTTAATAATATATTAGCAATGAAAATATACTGTCATCAAAGCATAGGCAGGCTATGTTCAACATTCTCTGACAAAAAAGGCAGAAACTTACATAATACATTTCAGAACGATGGTTAAAATGTAAAGTTTTGGTGGTTGAGCTTTACAGTATCTGAAAGAAAAATTCAGATATATGAAACAACTTTTTTATTCTCCCCTGAAGCCAGGAAACAAAAGTGCCAAAAACAAGAGTTATATAATTTTTTTGTCACTAAGCTATTAAAAGGCCAAACTATATTCTAGTTCAGGCTGGGGTTTCAAACAAGAGGTTCCACTTCATGAAATTTAACAAGCTATTATCTACCCGACAATTCCATAAATTTTATGAGAATATTACAGACATAAATGCATTAGTTTAGCATAAGCCCTTTAGAAGTCTAAACTATTCATCCCAGTTGACAAACAATTCCCCCCACATGCTCAGATTTTATCTAGGTAACCGTCATGCAAGAAGGGAAGACACAGCATCTACCCTTACGTGCTGTGAGAAGCAGGTAAAACCCAGCCAGAGGGTCCTGCATAGGGCTAATACCAGGTGCTTAATTATTAACATCAGTGATTTTTCTTACAGAGATGAAGAGGACAAAGTAAAAAGATAAACGTTAGCAAGCTCAGAAAGGGAACTAGTTTTCTCTCCTCAACTGTGTGCTTTTTTCTCATCAACATTCAATTAATTTCTAGAAAACACTTACTCAGTCGATGGGGATCATCACAGCACAGTGCTTCCCACACACTAATATGCTATAAATAACCTGCTTCGGTACATCAGGAGCAGGCTGAGAATTCATGAAACTTTCTGTCTGCATTTCTAACACGCTCTCCAGTGATGCCAATGTTGCTCCGTACCTTCCTATTTTTTGAACTGTATTTTGCGCAGCAAAGATCTAATGAATACAAGGGTTAAGATTCAAACTGTTTAGCAGCATGGTCATGTGCACCTGTAATCCCAGCACCCAAGAGGCTGAAGCAGGAGAACTGCGGTGAGTTCAAGGCCAGCCTGGGTTACACAGTGAGTTTAAGCCCAGCCTGACTACACAGTGAGACTCTGTCAAAAAAAAAAAAAAAAGATTCAAACTGTTCACAAGAAAAAAGTGGGTTTTACACAAAAAGTTTAGCAAGAGGAATTAGCTTTATCTTGCCTAGTTCCATTCCACAACCTATACAAACTCAGACTCTTGCTGGGAAGAGTAGGACATATTCCTAACAGAGTAGATAATTGTGGAAGATACCTCATTTACTTAACTGGCAAAAACAGGTATTTAACAATACTAAAAGTAGAAGACACATAAGGCTATGGGCCACACTCGCTACTGGGAATAAATGTTAAAGTGGTACAACTACTTAGGAGAATAATTTTTTGTTACTCAATAAAACTGGCAACACTTCTCAGATTTAATCATGCTATATGAAACACATATATATACATACATATGTATATGTACATATATACATATGTATATATACACACATATGTACATACGTATATATACATACATACATATGTACATACATACATAGGTATATGTATGTATCTAGGTCAAGACTCGAGACATGGGAGACTATATACTATGACTTCATCTTTCATATTATATTAACAGGCAAAACTAAATTAGGAATTTTCTATAAGGTGAAACTATAAAAGTATCAAAACAAACCTCATGACAGTAGTTCACAAAGCATCAGAAGGGATGAAAAACAAAGGCGCTCCAAAGATACTTTCAATGTTCTATTTTCCAAGTTAAATGATTGGTAACAATGTTTATTTTGTGGCTATTTAAATTACACAAAACAACTATTTTGCCTGATATTTTAATATCACTTACATTTCTTTGTTGATGTCATAATAAATCTTTTAGAAAATTTAATTCAGGGAACCAGTAGTTGCAGATTCCAAAAGCAGTGGAGTTTAGTGAAGAATGAAAAGCTAAAAATACAGATAGTTCTTTAAGTGACTTCAAAGTAAAAGAAGGGCTAAAAATAGAACACAGTTGTGGAGCTGAGAGCCAGTTAAACTTTTTAATACGGGAGCATATGAATACCCTGATGCATAGTGAAAGGAAATATTCCAGATACAGAAGCACTGATGAACGACAGTTAAAGCAGGAAAGGAAGGGAAGAGTAAATGAAGAAAAACTAGTCTTAGTCATTACTTGTGTGCCAAGAACCAATGTGATCAAGCATCGGCCTAAACATAGTATATTAATCTCTGGATTCACCCATGCCTATTCGTGCCTGAGAATGGTCATGTGATAGAGACTGCTACCCACCAGCATATGACAGCTAATCTGTAAATTATTTGCTAAATTAGTCAAGAATAGACCACATGTGAAGCATACAAATTAAAATTAAACTGCACAGTCTTGGTAACTACAACAAAAAGTTCTCAAGAACAGTTTTAAGGGCCAGGGATTTAGCTCAGTGGCTTAAGCGCCTGCCTGGCAAGCGCAACGTCTTGAGTTCGATCCCCGGTACAAAAAAAAAAAAAGATTAAAAGAACAGTTTTAAAGAAAAAGATAAGAGCACCACGACTCTGAAGACCATGGTGGAAAGCTGGGATTTCATTGTAAGTGGATAAGGCTGGTGACATGTAAGCAGAGTGAAGCAGACAGATTTAATAAATTGTGCAGGTTGGACCATTAAGATTTGTGTTAAGTGTAGAACGATAACAAAGGTATGTTAATACTTAGGACGTATAACTTTGTTCAAACAGGTAGCAGGTCCATTTACAAAGACGGGGGAAATTAAGAACAACAGCATGGGGATAAAAGGAAGAAGTTATTAATTCTACTCTGGACACATTAAATGCCAAAAGAAATGTCTGTGAGATACCCAAGCAGTGATGTCAAATAAGAGCCATGTCTAACTGTAAACAGAAGTATAAATCTAGGAGTAAACAAAATATAAATAATATTTAAAGCCATGAGAAGGATTCAAAATACCTTAAGAGGACATACAACTACAATAACAGGCTCAAATAATGGCCACTACATCCAAGACTCTTAGTTATTAAAATGTTTGATCCATTGTAATCCTCAAAACAAGTCAGATGAGGAAAATGGGGCATGAAGAGATTAAGAAACTTGCCTAATGTCACTAAGCTAATTTTAAGAGCTGGAGTTCAAATCCAAGCAGTTTAGCTCCAAATCATGTGCTTTTATGTATTTCATTATGGTACGAAGGAAAGCAAAGCCTAGAAGAAAACCCAAAATCCAAATCCTGAGGCTCTCCAGTACCCAGATGGGGTAAAGAGAAGCTGATATAAAAGACACAAAGAAAGTGAGGGAGAATGAAGGCTGACTGGGTCAAGAATTGACTGGTAAGAATTCTCAGGACTCAATTACGGAGAAATAAGAGGGAGAATCATAAACTACTGAAATGGAAAGGGACAGTGTTAATCATTTTGTGGATGAGAAAATTAAACTTTGGAGTAAAACTACTATAGGAAATGTTAGTTACTAATGGATGCAGACTAGAATACATGTTTCCTGATTATCAATTTGGTACTCTATAATTACAATCTATACAGTATTTAAGAAACAGCAATGTTAACAAGGATAACAAAGGCACTGAGAGTAATGAGTGTTTAATACAGACACTGTGTTAAGCATTTTTATATTATAATCTCCCAATTTTGGTCTCATAACCCTCATGAGATAACTACTTCATCACCACAAAGGATAAACTTGAGGACTACAGAGCTTAAGGTTGTGAAAACTGCTCCAGTAAGAATCTGAATCCAGGGCCAGGGGTAAGGTCAGTGGTAAAGTGCACATTTATTCATAGGAGAACCTGGGTTCCACACCCTGTAGCTCTTCCCCCAAAAGATGCTGAATCCAGGTCTTCATCATTCTCTTAGCCAATATATAATACTGCACTCCTAAGTACACTGCTAATCAAGACAGAAAAAAAGTGAACCAAAGAGCACAGTTTAAATTTTTAAAAATTGTCTCTGGACGCATCCAGCGTGGTACCTTCACAGGACATGAAGACATTATAGAAGAATACACAATTATTGATTGTTTCATGTAAAGAAAAACCAGTAAGATGACATTACCTGCAACTAGCAAAATATGTAAGATAACAGAAACATAAAAAATTTAATGTTTTTATGCAAAGTATAGTAACTAGGAAATTTATGACTAAAGTATGAGAAACCAAAAATTTAAAAATATTTGCAATTTATATCATAATCTAGCTACCTAAAATTATCACAATATCAGACAGCTATCTTCAGAGAGGGCAAGAGAAGTTACTAGAAACTGATCTTGTTGAGTCAGGTGTGGTGGCGCATGCCTGTAATTCCAGCACTCAGGAGTCTGACCCAGGATTGTTGCGAGTTCGAGACCAGCGTGGGCTACAAAGTGAGCTCAAGGCCAGCCTGAACTGCATAGTGAGACCCTGTCTCAAAAAGACAAAGACACACACACACACACAAAAAAAAAAGACTGATTTGTTCATATTTACCTAACTGGTGGGAAACAAAAGTAGAGAAACTTACTACTGTGAATAAGAGATAATTCACAGAGCTCTTTGTAAATGTAAAGTAACCCTGGCCTTTACTTGCCCTTTTAAGGATTGACTGGCGTCACTAGTAAGCATCTGATTTCCTAGGTAACTTAGTAATTTTAAAATGTCCTTTTCAGGTGGTACACAGAAGGATTTACTTAAATTTATAAATCCATGTCTTGTGGAAAGGATTAGTTGATCAGCACTAATCAATTCTGAGAGCTAATATTAAAAACAGTAATTCATGAAGCAACGAAATAGAAAAAAACATGTCTATTGACCAGCCCAAACCTGCTACCTGCCTGTGAAACATAAAGGAATCCAGTCTGTTTCCACCTAACACAACCTCTTTACACAACGTTTCTTAAAACACCCACAACTCCATTACTAGTGTACTTTCATCACGATCCCACTTTAGACAGTACTCCACTTTTAGAAGATTGTCAAAAAACGTTCACTCAATAAATTTCCTCCATCAAATAGATGTCACCTTCTTCAACTCTAATTCAAAGAGTAGCTGTGTGACAAAAGCAATTCAATAAAAAATAGGTTCCCATGAAATGATTTAAACATTTCTCAAATGCATACAGAGTACTTATATTTCAGAATAATTCAAATCCACCCACCAAATAAGCTTTAATCTCTACAGATAGGTCATTTATTTTTTCAATACACCTGACTCCAATGAGCCAATGAAAGCCAAAAGTAGTAGTGTGCAAGTAACACTTAAATGCATAGGACGAAGCATTCCAAAGTTAATCTCCTGCCTGCATTTTTCAAACTGCCACTGTAGACCTGTGGACATTAAACTCAATAATAACCAAATAGTAATGATTACTACAGGTCAACATACACATCGTTTTCTTTACACTAAACAATAGCTATTACATAAACAATTCTCCCCATTTGACAAATATGAAAAATACTACTTAGAAAGCTTAAGGTCACAGAGATGTTAAGTAGCAGAGCTGAAAAAACTGAGCCCTTAAAAACCAGGGTTTTTTTTTTACCCAGTTTATGTGTGCCTAACAAACAACTGTATGTTGGACTGAAATTACCCATAGTTTCCACCTAAACATAATTCCCTTCAATAACGATTTTCACATGAACTTTAGAAAAGCATTTTTTTTACTACAAATGTCTGAGGTCTGTATTAACAGCAAGTAAAAAAATATATAAGTAGAAGACGTAATGTAAGTCTTGCACACGCATTTTGATTAGAAACACAACAGACCATCGCTCCAGAGCTGGCTCCTCCCTACTCAGACTGACCATTCCATTCCCAGGATTTCCACAGACGACCTAGTTCATTCACCTTAACCACTGAGTACATGGCTATTTCCTACCGCACTCTTTCAAGGGGTCAACATGAACAATTACGCGGTTTCAAGTAATGCTCTGAACGCCAGGCTCCAAAGTGGCCATAAAGTAAATCTCTTGGGAAGCTCCCACTGTCAAAAGCCCAGCAGGAAAGCACTGGCATGGGCCCTTTCTCTCCCTCCCCGAAGTTTCAAATGAGATCTTCAAGCCCCTCGATACCACCGAAAAATGACTGCTCTTTCCTCAAACCTCCTCTTAGATACAGTAAAGCAAGACCCCAACTCCCTGCCAGTCTCCGCCCCGCTTTCCCTTCTCAGCCCCCAACGCCTCAGTCAGAAGACAGAGAAGGAGCAATGTTTCTCCAGCAAACAGTGAAGATGAAAGCGAAGGGCACTAAGCAAAAACCTAGGAGCAGCCTCCTCAACCCCAGAGCAAACTCAGCTGGGAAGAGCGTCTGGCGGGACCGGGGAGGAAACTCGCTCCCCACGTGGGCCTGCGGAGATGAAATCCCACTTACCAAGCCATCGATCTGCACTTGCTTCACGGCCGAATCTCCAGAGCCGCCTTTGCCTTTGCCTTTCCCCACCGCGCCGGAGGTAGAGCTGGAAGACGCGGCGGTAGAGCCTGAACCTTCCTTGCGAGACGCCATCTTTCCAACCAGACAGGAAGAAAGAGAAACGTGAGCTACCGGAAGCGGAAGTACGGACTATTCGTGACGTCATTAGCAGTTGACTGGGCGGGGATAGGAAGAGCCGTGGGGGAGCCACGCCTCCCTTTTCCAGTCCTGCCCCTTCTCTGGGCAAGAGATTTTGCGCGTGCGCACTGTTGCTTACCTCCCCGTTGTATGAATACTCAATGAAAGGTAGGTTCAAAATGTAGTTACTCTCCACAATTTTAGACGAGGTCTCTCCAACATTCTGTTCATCAAGGCCAAGCGCGGATTACGTAGCTTGTCTTATGCAATTTTAGATAAATGTCTCTTGCTGCGTAGTTTATACAGAAATGAATGAAAATGTGGGAACTATGATTAGTTACCAAATCTAAAAGCCTTTTGCTGCTATAATTTCATGCAGCGATTTACACAAGTAAATCACAAAAGAAGTAGTTTTATGTAGTGCTGAAGGATGATTCAGAACATTCTGTACAAATCCTGCTGGCTTACAATATATTATTTTTTTAAAAAGTCCGTACTGACCTAAATATCATGCATGTACTGATTCTCAAATGTATATTCTCTATACCTCTCCCTGAAACACAGCAGCACTTCCATCTGAGCTTGAGAATCTCCATGTAAATGTCTCGTAGGCACCTCCCACTTAGCCTTTCTAAAACTGAGCTGCAGTTACCTACCACACCTCTAAAAAGAAATAGTTTTACTCCAACCTCTTCTATTACTTCAGGCTCAGTGTCCCAGAGTGCTGTGAACATTCTGTTCCATCAGAAGATCCTGTAGGTTCCTTCTTGAAGATGTACTCAGAATCCATAGTTCTGCTTCTGGAAAAATGATGTGAACAGATTTTTCCCAATTCCTCTCAATAAGTACAACTAAACTGGAAATTATATGTAAAAGAAAAGTAAGTCTAAGAGAGAGAAGAAAAACAGACAAGGGATCAACACGGTGATTTCCTAGAGTTTCTGGTTGAAACACTGGCTGAAATCCAGTGTCTTAGAAATAGCAATAGGCAGACAAACAAAAAGTTGTACCAAAAGCCTATTCCCTCAACACTGTGGAGACCATGTGGGAAGCTTGGGTTTCCATCCTTAGAGATAGTGGTAAGACACTCAAGCCACTCCCCAGAGGATTGATGTCAGAGGCCTAGTGGAGAATCAGGATTTCACCAGAACCAAGTGGTAATGAGGTTGGCCAACTTGTGGTGTTGGTGAAGGCAATATGGGCAGTCCTC